>SKCR01031931.1:0-208373 GCA_019454045.1 Zanthoxylum bungeanum | reverse complement strand
GGATATTTCTGGAGAATTGGGTAGGCATGATGCTTTGCTAGAAGCCAACCTTGTCTTGTGAATCGGTAAAATGTAGTACTTGGTACGTACGTGTTCGGATAGTCCATCGACCGTATTACTGCCAACATATCCGGTTCCTAATGATTCACCAATGATGTATAATTCGCACTTTAATTAATCTGGGATTAATTCGATGAGAGAGAAAATTAATCTAGGATTAATTTCGGAGATATTTTATCTAGGATAAAATATCGTCTAAAAGAGAGAAAACGAATAGTTTTGGAATTAATCAGGTAAATTAATATATTCGATATATTAAATGAAATTGGATTTCGACGCGGAATTAAAATTAGATTTTAATTCGGGCGAACGAATTAATTTAGAATTAATTCGTTAGCGATGTGAATAGTGATTTCACTAGGCGTAATCATTTAATTACGACGCAAAAGAAAATTCGCTAATTGGGAATTAGCGAACCCGAGCCCGAGTGTGATTACGAGCGCATTCGTATTTCGAATTCGAGTGCGGCACGTAAGTCACATCAAGCGTCAAATCATTAGTCGCATCAAGCGTCAAATCGATAGTCACTTCAAACGTCAAATCACTTATCACTTTGAGTGATGTGACTTGACAACTTGAAAGACTTGATATGACTTGATGGATTTGATGTTAGAGTGAGGAACACTCAAGGTGGTTAAATTCATTTATTTGACTTTTTGAAAGAATAAATAAATGGTAAATCATATATATATTTTGGTAAATAAATAAAGGATTTTGATACTCAAATTGACTACCTAATACACAATTATTCATCTCTCTTTTCCTCTCCAAATGTTCACGCCCAAAGGCAGTGAACAGCTTCGTTTTGGGGGCGAAAATGGAAGCAATTTTGGGCAGTTTTTGTGGCAAAATTGCCTAGTGCTAGCACACCTGAGAGGTTATACGAAGGTGTTAGGGAAACTCACCCACGAGCCGGGAATCAAACGACGAAGATTCGAAGCTCAAATCTCAACTCAAAACTAAAACAGTGAGCAGTGGACTGGTTCATTCGGCACCACTTTGATGGAAGAAAAACAAGTTTTGTTTCATCAAATCGGCTCAACCGATCAATGTAAGTATTCCGCAACTTCTTTGATTTGTTTTCACACATATTTCATGCTTGTTATGATCTTGGGACCTAGATTTAAACCAACAATGGCATCAAGAGCCTAGGTTCAAGCATGAAACTTTTAGGGCTTAAAATTGGGTATTTTGAATTTGAGCGTGATTTTATGAAATTGGATGATTAAATATGCTTAAATATGGTTGAATTGAAGATTGATTGGATCAATTTCATGAAAATGTGATTGGATCATTTTTCCCCAAATTGGATGTGTTGGCCGAATGCCTTAGCCCTATTAAGTCTTGGAATTTTGATTTTTTGGACATTGGATGTGTTGAAAATCATTCGGCATATGATTTAATGCCGATTGTGTAATTAATTGGATTGAATTCGAATCGGACAAAAATCCCCAATTACCGAGACTTTAAAGCATGAATTGGGTTTGACTTTCATTAATGTGTTGGACATGTGATAATGATGATGAACATGATTAATTAGGCTAATTGATGTTTTAGAAATGTTAATTGGAGAATTAATTATGTTGAACACTTTATGTAATTAAATGGAAATTTGGAATTTGGTAATTTAATTATTTGGGCCTAATTTTGGAAATTAGACTTTTAAGTTGTAATTGGGCTTGTTGGGCTTTGTTGTACAAAGTTGGGTATAGGCCAAATGGATTGATCCAATTGGGCCCAAAACCACTTCCGTTAAGCCCAAATGCGACTTAATGAAACTTTAAAGTTTAATTGGGCCTAATGGGCCAAGATTGATTTATGGGCTTATGGGGTAAATCCCGGATTGGATTTTGGTTATTCAGTTTGACCCGAGTTGACCAAAAGTCCACGCCTTATGAAATCAATTAAAAGCCCATTAGACTTTAATTGAATTGACGTTGGACGTTAATTGGTATTTGAGACGCGTTACGATTAAATTTGGAATTTAAGTCGTAAAAGGTTTATTATTAAAGTATAATATTTAATTTGGAATTAAATAACGAATTAGAATTGAATGCATATTAAATTAGATTTAATGACGTTGTTTAATTTAATTCGAGAATTCGTACTTTGAGTACTTATTCGCAAAACGAGTTTGACTCGAGCAAAATCAAATTGTTGTTTGAACATTGGATGATCACTAATTATCAGATTAATTAATTTGATTAGATTGATTGAAAACATGCTTATGTGAATACTTGGTTGTGATGAATGAATAGTGTATATCGGATGGATATTAGTCGGGTGGGGGCAATTTTGGAATTATTGTAATAAATTCAATTTATTAAATTGGACCTGCGTGTTGCCAGCCTTATCACCTCTATTCTATTTGTATTCTCTTCTCACTATTCCCCTCATGTAAATGAGGTTTCTTTAAAGTGTAGTGTAACGGGTAGAAGTAATACAAGTGCTAGCATGAGAGAGAAAAGGAGAGATTTGATCTAGGATCAATGTGTTAAGTATCCATCCGCATATCATTATTATTTATTTTCATATGCGCTTTATATGTATTTAGAATACATGTTTAAGGGTGTATGATGATGAGACCTTAAAAAGATAATAAATTGGTAGCCAATTTGCACGCGAAAAACCCTCATTTTAATATCAACTGTTTTTCCTTCCATTGAGTGATTCTTACTCAAGATCCGCGACTGGCATTGGGTTGTTGGCCAAAGTCAAGCCCTTTGTCCGTCGAAGATGTGTTTGAATAACGAGAATTTTGTTTTATGTCGGTGTCTTGTCCAAGTTGTGGTTTGTTAGCCAAAGTCAAGACGACTTCTTGTCACTCGACATTGATTACAAAGCTTTCCATGGTCAATGGGTCGCGCTTGACTGGGATCATTAGGTTTGTTGTACCAAAGCCAAGGCCTAGTTGATTCAGAGGAAAAAGGTTAGGCTACGTATTGGATATGTAGGCATATATAGGATATATGTTTCGGACTTTGATGTCCACCTACCGGATCTGGGAGTTGGATTGGATCCAATTGATCTTAGAGATCTACCTTGTTAATTATCATACAATTTGTTGGCCAAAGTCAAGATTGTGTGACATTTAACGGGATCCTAGCCCACTAGGAAACACGGTTTACCGAGTATTCGACAGAGGGTTAGAGGCTCGCCGAAAAATAGTGGGAGGTAAGAATTGAATTTGCAATATTCGTTCAATTACTCGCCATACGCGCTCGAACAAATATCACTCGTCTTATAAGCTAAATGTTAGTTGGACTAATGTTTAAATTATTGTTTTAATTAATAATAGTTGGACTATATTCAAACAAATTCAATAATAGTTGATTTTATAATTGGATTATAGTAATCAATATAATTGAATTAATATTATAGTTGATTAAATAATTGGATTATTGTAATCATTATAATAAATAGTACCTAAATCGTTGATTAAATTGTTAGACTATTAAAATCAAGATGTAATGAAAGATTGGACATTTAAATATAATCTTGGATTAAAATATTTAAATGGTTAATTTTCAAATTGGGAATTAAATTTCAGGATGGTCCAAGAAAATAATAAGTTAAGTTATTTGATAAAATAACCTATTATGCCTTAGCCCAGAATTAAGCAACTAGTAGAGCATAATCTTTGGAAGATTTATGTGATGATGACTTTAGTGCTTAATCCGATATACTTGAAATAAATCTATGTTTAGATTTAAGAAGTATTAAAATTGCAATTAATAATTCTTGGAGAATTAATGACAAATCTCAAAGAGATAAAGTCAAACTTTGCAATTATGTAAGTAGCGTAAGGCGCACCTTACTTCGACATTCTAGAAGGCCGAGGCTAGGCCAAAAGCATCTAAAATGTTAAAAAAAAGGGCAAAGGCAAAATCATTATAATCTCTTGGAAAGATAAAGGACATATCCTAAAGTGACTGATGTTTGGATATGGCAGACACGAAGGAATTAAAGAAAGGGCAAGGCTCTAACTTAAGAATGTTTGTCAAAATTATGTCCATTACTAGTATTAAAATTGGATTTTAAAATACTTAGTGTAATACATAAAATATATGAATTGATGTTTAGAATCTGCTGTGAGCAGGATACTAACTTCAAGCTGAGATTAATCTGCGAATGGGAAATGAGACGTAAGTCGCTGTTTTAACCGTGGATACCTAAGTTTATGAACTACCTTTGGGTATGTACTTAAATTAGGAAACTGTTATAATGTAACTAGTTGACTAGATACATTATCTCTATATCAGTGTTTAACCCGTTGCGGGTGAACCTTTATGTTCTAAGACACTAAAGTGTTTTATTACATAAAGATGATGTTGAGATAAACACATTAGATGTGAATAACAATATTTATATTTTAATATAAATAATATCTCAAACATATAACATGACAAACAAATAGCTCAAACTGATTTGATCAGATGAAACTAATTGTGGCATTGTTGTCTGGGACACAATCAAACAAGAATCGTATATCCGCACTTTTGAAGAGTGGGTATTAGAACTGATTTGATTCCAATCAAATAAAGTCTACGAATCTAGTTTATTGGGCAAAGTGTCTAAAACAACTATTTACTTGGTAAAGTGTATATGCCACAGATCTGTTAGCCCTAGTTCATAGTGAAGCAAGTGGGCCCATGTCTAGCTAGGCTAGATATGGATATGAATATTTTGTGACCTATACGGATGTGGCATCGCATTATGGTTATATGTTTCTTTTAAAGAACACAAACCGGAAACTTTTAGAGTTTCGACACGAAATAGACAAACAGATCTCCTAAAGTATTAAACCGTCACGGTAAGACCATAATGGAAAATACTTAAGCAATAAGTTTCACATATACTTGAAAGAGTATAGTATTCTTTCAAATGATGACTCCTCCTGAGACACACGTCAGTTTGACGGTGTGTCCGTTCGGAGAAACCGAATTTTATTGGACATGATAAGGTTTATCATTAGTCGCTCTGAGCTATCGTTTCCTTCAACGGATATGCATTAACAATGCAAAACTTATTTAGAATAAGGTTCCATAAAAATCTGTTTGACAGAATTTATATTGGATATGAACGGGAAAGAAACTGGGTTTCACATTCCTGTAGATTTGGGTATGCTGGGCATATGTTTGGATGATACCAAACTAAAAACCTAAATCGGATAAGTGCCAAATGTAGGTTATCCTAGGAAAACCATAAGTATAGTACTTATACAACTCACTAGAGAACAATTGTAATTGTTGCTCACCATGCGTCTTTTCCTTAGAGGAATACCGATATGCGGTAGTAAGTGGGAGGATAGTAAAACTCGATGAAACTCGATGAATCGGAGTGATACTTTTCAAGGCACGAAGTCCTTAATGGAACACAAATAGTTCATCAAGGATGAAACTATACCAGTAATCTTCGAATACACAAGAACCACGTAGATCGGAGAGAATAAGAAAACAACCTGGGGTATGGGTTTCTGATGTCACCTCATAAAGATGTCAATCTTTTTGAGGAAGACAAACCTACTACGAATGAGGAAGTGATACAAGGTATCGACTCCCTTTTATGGCAAAGTGCCATGAGTCCGAAATGGATTCCATGTAAAACAACTATGTTAAGAGACTAGTTGATGTACCATAAGGAATTGTGCCTATAGGTACTGTATAAGTCTTCAAGGAAGACATACATGGAAGGCAACATACCAACGTACAAAGATAGGCTTGTAGCAGAAAGGTATCGTTATCAACATTGTGTTGATTACGGTTCAACCTTTTACCTGTTGCCACGGTAAAACCATTTGGATAATGCTTGCAGAAGCTGCACATTTCATTTATGAAATGTGTCAGTTAAAGATCAAAATCGCTTTCCTTAATCGGAAACCTTTTTGGAGGATGTTTACAACATCCAGGCGATTTTTTCGTACTAAAACCAGCAAACAATGTTTGCAGGTTATTCGATCCACGTTTGGATTGAAGCAAACATTAGGTTCTTGGAACTACCGTTTTGATGTAATCATAATGGTGTATGATTTAGTTCAAAACGAAAATGATTCTTGTGTATATATGGAGGTTAGTGGAGTGCACTGACAATGAATGTCCTATATAAAATAATGATAACATATGTCATTTCTTGGAAATGATATTCCCATAAAACAATCGGCGAGAAAATTCTCCGTAGAATTCTTGGGTAACAACCATTATTCTAGGAATAAAGATCTACTGGGATAGATTAAGTTGTTAAAACTCTGCGAGAACTCGTACATTGAAAAAATGTACGTGACCTGGTGTCTCATACCCTTTGAGCATATGGATTCACAATCAAGCCAATCCAAGTGATAGTCACTGGATTGATGTTAAGAACATCCGTTAGAATCTTAGAGATCTAAGGATGCTGTCTTATCTGTGGAGAAGGAGAACTTGAAGTGACTGGGATCACTACTATAAGTTTCCAAACCGATAAAACGACTAAAAGTCGCAAACGGTACTATACAGTTTGAATAACGGTACAGTGAGCTAGAAAGCTTCCAAGCAAGATACTATTACCGAATAAACAACAAATGCGGATTATTACTGCAGCTGAGGCAGTAATAGAAGCAATTTGGGTCGATATTAAATCTAATTAGATTAGATATAGTTATGTTAGCAGCTGAGCTAGGCGTCAGCACATGCTAAAGAATTAGTGGTCTCATCAACGATCCAGATACATACTTTGACTATTCATCTGATTCGTTTGGATCATACATCGTGGCGATGTGATGATTGTATAAATCGCATCAGATGATAATCATGCAAATCCGCTGACGAAAGCTTTTCTCAGCAATTTTAGCCAACCGTAAATAGTTCGGGTGTTAGGCACTCGAGTGACTGGCTATAGGCCAAGTGGGAGATTGTTGGACAGTTATGACCAATAGCGTCACTATTTGTATAGATCATGGTGTTGTTGTACAAATTAACTATGTGACAAAGGAGATTACACTCTTATCATTTGTGATTAGATCACCTATATATATAAATGATGAGAGGTCCTTATGATTTGTTCCTTGATTGAGAATGATATGAGACAGTATCAATCAACGAAGGATAAATCATTAAATATCCCTAGTCAGACTATTATCGAGATTAGACATCGATAAATACGTCAAAGACTAGTATCGCACTTATGCGCGTTGTGAGGGCACAACGACATAGTTATCATATATTTAAGTATTGGATACTTATGCAAGTGCGGTAGGAGGTTATGTTTCACCGATGGTACGGAAAACAGCTTCGCTCTGGATAGACCCCCTCGGAATCCCATTGGTAGTTTGACTATGTGTCTATGGGAGTCCGACATCAGGGTAGGTTTATTTGGTCTTAACCTGAGACTTGCACCGCTAATACTTACGACAATCAATATAGTTTGGTTGAGATTGTCCAGGGCTTTAACCGGTTCTGTGTACGCCAATACTGGGTATATTGAGAATCGTAGAGTATTGGGTGTGATGTCAAGACGAAAGTATCACTCCAGTCATAGTGGAGATGATGTCATACTGGATGCGGTATTAGTGCTCTTAAGTGCTGCACGGCCATCGGGATATTATGACTAGGTCATGTATATCCGATTATAGAGACTAGTTACCAGACATCCGACAAGTCCTTCGTACGGGGCAGACACAATTCCAGCCTTAGGCCTAGCACGTGATCATCCGATACTGGACATAAATACGCAATATGCTGTATACTACGCCTGATATAGATCCTTCATTCCTGTAAGGATACTTCCAGAGAATTGGGTAGGCATTGCACTTTGCTAGAAGCCAACCTTGTCTTGTGAATCGGTAAAACGTAGTACTTGGTAAGTACGTGTTCGGATAGTCCGACGACCGTATTTACTGCCAACTTATCCGGGAATCTCATGGGTCGCTTCCCAATGAATCACCAATGACGTATGACTAGCACTTTAATTAATCTGGGATTAATTCGATGAGAGAGAAAATTAATCTAGGATTAATTTCAGAGATATTTTATCTAGGATAAAATATCATCTAAAGAGAGAAAACGATTAGTTTGGAATTAATCGGGTAAATTAATATATTCGATATATTAAACGAAATTGGATTTCAACGCGGAATTAAAATTAATTTTAATTGGGGTGAATGAATTAATTTAGAATTAATTCGTTAGCGATGTGAATAGTGATTTCACTAGGCGTAATCATTTAATTACGACGCAACGGAAAATTCGCTAATTGGGAATTAGCGAACCCGAGCCCGAGTGTGATTGCGAGTGCATTCGTATTTCGAATTCGAGTGCGGCACGTAAGTCACATCAAGCGTCAAATCGATAGTCACTTCAAACATCAAATCACTTGTCACTTTGAGTGATGTGACTTGACAACTTGAAAGATTTGATATGACTTGATGGATTTTGATGTTAGAGTGTGGAACACTCAAGGTGGTTAAAATTCATTTATTTGATTTTTTGAAAGAATAAATAAATGGTAAATCATATATATATTTTGGAAAATATATAAAGGATTTGATTTACTCAAATTGACTACCTAATACACAATTATTCATCTCTCTTTCCCTCCCAATGTTCACGCCCATATGCAGTGAACTGCTTCTGTTTGGGCAAAAATGGAAGCCATTTGGGCAAGTTTTGTGGCAAAATTGCCTAGTGCTAGCACACCGAGAGTTATACGAAGGTGTTAGGGAAACTCACCCACGAGCCGGGAATCAAACGACGAAGATTCGAAGCTCAAAATCTCAGCTCAAAACTGAAAACAGTGAGCAGTGGACTGGTTCATTAGGTGCCACTTTGATGGAAGAAAAACAAGTTTTGTTCTTCATCAAATCATCTCAACCGATCAATGTAAGTATTCCGCAACTTCTTTTATTTGTTTTCACACAAATTTCATGCTTGTTATGATCTTGGGACCTAGATTTAAACCATTAAATTCTGTAGCTGAATCTGAATGGATGGTAGTGTGGTCTGTACTTTGGAGACAACTCCACGTACCACTTGAGTAAACGGCACATATTTTGCTTTATTTTATCATGTATATTTATTATCCGTATTTATATTCCGCCATTTAATTTTCGTATGCTATTTGCTTGTGTAATGATGATATAGTGCGCATGGGCTTAGTATGTTGGTCTAAAGGTCCTCTATTTGAGAGAAGAAAAGTCTAAAAGCCTACCTTTACGACAGTACTTTACCGCACCGGATGAAGTATGTTCGATTGAATGCGAGATACGTTTAATCGGGCATGCGAAGTCCCATATCTTTGTCTTATTTATTCTATATGCATTGTGATGTGATGAGCTTGGGCTTAGTATGTTGGTCGAAGGTCCTCTATTTGAGAGAAGAAAAGTCTAAAAGACTACTTTTATGATAGTATTTTACCGCACCGAACGAAGTATGTTCGATTGAATGAGAGATACGTTTAATCGGACATGTGAAGTCACATATCTTTGTCTTATTTATTTCATATTCATTGTGATGTGACCCGCTTGGGCTTATCAAGATGGATTAAAGGTCCTCTATTTCGAGGGATCAAAAGCCTAAGGGCTACCTTTGGCACGACGTTTTACCGCGCCATTTATTATTCCGTTATTTACATTTCTGTATCGCATCATTGCACATTTATTTCAATGTATAGTTGCCTCTTGAATTATCTCTTTATATTTCGCATCTAATTGCTTCTCTGAGTTATGAATGTTGGGGTAATTGTCATTCACTTGTGTTTCTGTATGCTTAAGTACAATGTGTTTATGGAAGTATATGTTTGCCGTTATTCCATTTTACTTTTATGCATGCTTGTGTAATTGTTATTTACTTGTGTTTCTGCTTTCTTGAGTACAATATGTTTATGAAATTATGTGTTTGCCGTTATTCTGTTTTACTTTTATGCATGCTTGTGTAATTGTTACTTACTTCCATTTCCGTATCCATGAATATAATGTGCTTATGAAATTGTATATTTGCCATTATAATGACTTATTTTCTAACCATGCAAACTTAGATATAGGTGATATGTAAGTTTAGATATGAGTTTTATTTCTATGCATGTGAACTTAGGAATAGAATACTTTTGAACATATATGTTGCATAGATTCGGTTAATTTATTGCACAAATCATATCATTACAAGTGGTATAAGTAAGGGACCATTCCGAACCCAACGGTTTGAGGTCTTCCCTTGAGAGGGGTGAGTGCGGCCTTAAATCACATTTTTCCGGTTCATACCGGGTAGCGACTCCATGTTATTTCTCCGGTTTAGTTCCCCCGCGGGCTATTCCGTACTCCCAACCTGGCCCCGAGCCCGGAACAGCGTCGTCTAACAACTGTGTCTCCACAGTCAGGCAAATCCACTGGGATAGAGAATTGGCCCCGAAAGCATGCCTTGTGATGTTTATGATTTGTGCTTTATTTAATCGTGTCTATAGTGGGTTGACAGGGGTTTAAGAAAGGCACTTTTTGAGCTAGGTAATGATCTGGTGTCTTCTTTCATTCACTACCTTTCTATGAGGAAATGATGTGAAGGTACCTAGATAATCATTACCCGTAGCTCACTGTGATGGACTAATTTGGAGGACTTGTTGTTTATTCTTGTCACCAAGTGATAAGAGCCTAAGAGGCTTGGGTTTTTAAGAGAGTTCGCTTCGCCCCCCTCTAGAGATCTACAACGGGAAATCTATTTGACAATTAGTCACACCATAACTCGTTGGCACGTACCTTAAGGTATAAAAAAGGTGCGCTCACTTGGTCGCTTGAACCCTTGGGTGGGGAGTCGTAGTTGTGGGCAATCCTTCGTCAGTGAGAGCCTTTACCCACACTCATGTAAACCCACCTATGAACCTTAGTCGTAGAACGTGTAGAAATTATTTCTTTATGTTTATGTTTGGGACCATCGTCATTTGGATTCAATTGGACCTTTTGTCATGAGGTATGGGCTTGTTGGGCCATTTAAACTGGGATGAGGCCGTGCTTTATGACAATTGGGCCAAAAGATTCTAAAATATCGATGGGCCATTTTGTGTTTGGGCCTCTTACCATTTGAAGTTGTTTAGCCACGTTATTGCGAAGTGTAAACTTGTTGGGCCTTTTCAACTGGGACAAGTTTATACCTTGCGATAATGTGATTGAATGGTTTAAAATGACAAAAGGCCTACTTATAATCGCACACATCTCATGCACCTTATGCATACACGCATCATGCTGACCCCTTTGTGTCTAAAACCCATCATAGATACCCGTTGGGTTGGGGAAGAAGGAAAACTTGTCACAAGACCATCAACCGACATGAGTAAGTCAATCAACGAGGGATCCCGCCTGGATCAATTGGAGACCAAAATAGCCGAAATTTTTTGAGATGCTGCAAGTTCTGACTAGTGCTGTGGCCAGTTTGACCGTACCCCGTATAGCCAATAACATGAAGCTTTACAACCAGAATGGAAAGACCATTGGGGAACCTTCAAGGACCAAGCCCACTCCCTCTGAGATTGCCCCTATCAGAAGCAGATGATTCTCCAATCTCGGTAAACCTTTGTCAGAGGTATTTGAAGAGCTGAAAAGGCAAGGACTCCTAAATCCCTTAGAGCCTAAACCACTTCCAAACCTTGTGCCACGCTACCTCAAGGTGAACCTTTATTGTCATTTCCACCAGCAACACGACCATGACACCGATAACTACCGCTACCTCAGGCATGAAATCCAAGATCTCATAGATTCCTACAAAATACCTGACCTAGAAAAAGAACAACCCAACACACAGAGAAACCCTCTACCTAACTATCACTCCGTCCCACGCCTACCTATATGATCAACTCCGGCCTACCCAACAGTCTTGTCTTCCAAACCCAAAACCACCAAACTTCTCGCATGGGGATATGGGACAATAATGGTAAAGGTGAAACAGAGCAGAGGAGGGATTTTTTGAAAAACTTCTCAGACAGCGATGAGACGGAGGTTACAAAAAGGGGAAGTGAATGGGAAGAAGAACTACTACTGTTGGAAAATCTGATGGTCGAAGGAAGCAAGAAGGCGGGGGAAGACAAAGTTACAAATTATGGAGATGGTTGTTTCCCTGATCTTATTCAATTGTGATCCAGCATTTATTAATGATAAAGACATGGATTTTGATTACTTGTTCGAACCTTTTTCTTAATGATAATAAAGACGTTCATTTCGCTTACCTCCTTGAGTCTATTCCTTTCAACCTGCAACATAAGTATGATAAAAGCATTCAACCCTGGTACTATGATACTCAGCGGTGTTTAGAACACGGGGAATCCTCGGAAGAATCAAGCAGAAAAGACAGGATAGTCATTCAGTAATGGGAAACGAGGCAGTGAGACTGTCAGACTAAGAATTGAATGAGCTCACCAACGTGAATAGATTGAAGCAGTACTTTGCTTGAGGAAGAGAAGTCTGAGCAGACACCAAAGGAATTGACGGAAGACCTAACCCAACGGAATAGGAAATTCATTCATGCATCCATGCATACACGTAACGTATTTTGCATTCTTTTTGTGTTTGTTTTGTTTTGTATTCACAGGTTTCAAAGAAGAAAAGAGAAAACGGTGAAGGCAAGCCAATCAGAAACAGCAATAGTACAGTTTCAGGAATGAATCAGTGTCAGTTTCAGGAATGAATCAGTTTCAGTTTCAGGAATGAATCAGAATCAGTTTCAGGGAGGAATCCCAAGGTTGAGGCATATATCAATATAAGTTTCGGGATGGAATCCCAGGGGGCGAAGCCCACATTATCGACAGTTGAAAAGAAGAAATCTAATGGAGTGAGTGAGTAAAAAAAAAAAAGATGTCTTTGATGGTTAAGTATATATCCGGTGATGACATTGTTTGTTGTACGGAGAAGCCTTAGAAACGATAAGTGCGAGACGTGCTCTCGTCCGGTATTCTGAATGGATTGACCTTAGCTGGACTTGCGTGCACTTGATTACGAGATCTCAACAGTGGAAACCTGATTAATCAGTAAGATGACTAGTCTGTTGGATAATATGACCCATAGCGTCACTATTTGCACAGATCATTGTGTTGTTGTAGCAAATTAACTATGTAATAAGGAAATTGCACTCTCATCATTTGTGATTAGATCACCATAGATATATAAATGAAGAGAGGTCCCTATGATTAGTTCCTGGATTGAGATGATATGAGACAGTATCAGTCCACGAAGGATTAATCATTAAATATCCATAGCCGTAGTATTATCGAGACTGGACATCGATAATGCAGAATAGGCTAGTATTGCACTTGTGCGCGTTGTGAGGGCACAACGGCATAGTTCTCATATATATTAGTGTTAGAGACTTATGCAAGTGCGATAGGAGGTCGTGTTTCACCGATGGTACGGGAAACAGCTTCGCTCTGGATAGACCCTTCGGAATCCCATTGATATTATGACTAGGTGTCTATGGGAGGCCGAAATCAAGGTAGGTGTGTATAGTCTTAACCTGAGACTTGCATCGCTAATACTTACGATAATCGATAAACTTTGGTTTTTTGTGGTGGTAGGGGGCTTTGACCAAGTTCTGTGCACACCACTTCTGGGTTTATCAGAGAGTCGTAGAGTATTGGGTGTGATGTCGAGACAGAAGTATCACTCCAGTCATAGTGGAGATGATGTCACGCAGGATACGGTATTAGTGCTCTTAAGTGATGCGCATCCAATCGTGATATTATGACCAGGTCATGAATATCCAATTATAGAGACTAGTTACCAGACATCCGATATGTGTTTCGGACGGGGCAAACACTTATCCAGCCCCAGCCCTAGCACGTGACTATCCGATACTGGGCCGATACACACAATACGATTGTATACTACGCTTGATATAGATCTAAATATTCATAAAAGGATATGTCCGGAGAATTGGGTAGACTTGGTACTTTGCTAGGAGTCGACCTTGTCTCGTAAATCGGTAGAACGTAGTACTTGGTACGTACGTGATTCGGGTACACCGACGACCGATTTACTGCCAACATATCCGGAGATCTCATGGGTCGCTTCCCGATAATCCACCGATGACGCACAACTCGCACTCTTGAATAATCTGGGATTATATAGAAGAGAGAGAAAATTATCTAGGATTAATTACGGAGATATTTTATCTAGGATAAAATATCGTCTAGAGAGAGATAACGATTAATTTGGAATTAATCGGTAAATTAATATTCGATAATTAAACGAAATTAGATTTCGACGCGGAATTAAAATTAGATTTTAATTCGGGCGAACGGATTAATTTAGAATTAATTCGTTAGCGACGTGAATAGTGAATTCGCTAGGCGTAATCATTTAATTACGACGCGACGGAAAAATCGTTAATTTAGAATACCGAACCCGAGCCCGAGTGTGATTGTGAGCGCATTCGTATTTCAAATTCGAGTGCGGCGTCGCAAGTCGCATCAAGCGTCAAATCAATCAGTCGCATCAAGCGTCAAATCAAACGTCACTTTGAGTGATGAGTGATTGATTGATTGAGTGATTGATTGATTGAAAAGACTTGAGACATGACTTAAAGTAGATGTGACTTGAGTGACATGTGAATAGTTGATGTGCATAGTGTTTTGCTTTAATGGTTTGACTTTTAAAGCAAATGAAATGCAAATTAAAGCAAATGCATTTGGAATTCACTAAAGTGTATAAGATACACTTGAAATGCAAATCAAATTCAACTTAACACATTTTCTTCTCTCTCATTTATCTCATTCTCCTCACGCTCAACATCAAAATGTGGACTGTTTTGAAACAGTTTTGCCGTGAGCTAAAGGGAAGTAAGGGTGGATTTTCATGGTGAAAATTCATGTGCTAGCACATATAAGAGTCTTGCGAAGGTGGTAGGGAGGTTCACCCATGAGCCGGGATCCGTCGGATGAGGCTTGGAGCTCCGTTTTCTCAGCTCAAAACTGAAAAATTGAAGAAGTGGACTGCTGCAGTAGGCGCACCAAGGCAGTGAGTGTGAGCTTTTGGCTTCGATTCGTCTTCAAATCGACTCAACCGATCGATGTGAGTATTCCGCTACCTCCGTTGATGTATTCACTCATTATTTCATGTCTTGATTTGATCTTGGGACCTTAGAAAAACTCAACAATGGCATCTAGAGCTAATGTTGCAAGCATGAAATTTTAGGGATTTAAAATTTGGGTAAATGTGATTTGAGCATGATTTGAATAAATTGTTTGTTTGAGTATGCTTATAACATGTTTAATTTCATTTGGTTGGATCAATTTGACAAAAAATGATTTGGAATTATTTTCCCCAAAATGGATATGTTGGCCGAATATAATGGAATTTTTGGATCTTGGATTTTTTGATTTTGATTCATTTGATGAGTTAGAATCATTTAGGTTGACGTTAATTTGAATCGAATTGGATTAGATTTCGAATTGGACAAAAACCCCAAATTCCCTCTCTTGGCCGAATGTATCATTGCCCTAATGTCTTGGTAATTTTGGTTTTGTGACATTGGATGTGTGTGAAATCATTTAGGATGGTGATTTGATGTCGATTGTAGGTTCGATTGGATCGAAACCGAATCGGACACAAAATCCCTCTTTTGGCCGAGACTAAAGAAGCATGTAATGGGTTTGATTTTTCAATTTGTGTGTTGGACATATAATAATGAAATGAGCATGATTAATTGGACTAATTTGGTGTTTTAGAAATGTTGATTTAGGTTATTAATCATGTAATGCACTTTGGTAATTAAATTGGGAAAATTGGATTTTTTGAATTTAATTTTGGGCCTAATTTTGGAAATTGGACTTAATGTTGTATTTCCTATTGGGCTTGATTTATCAAGTTTGGTTTAGGCCAAGTGGATTGGATCCAATTGGGCCCAAAACCTTAACCATAAAGCCCAAATGCGACTTAATGAACCTTTAAAGTTCAATTGGGCCTAATGGGCCAAGATTGATTTATGGGCTTATGGGGTAAATCCCGAATTGGACTTTGGTTATCGGTTTGACCCGAGTTGACCAAAAGTCCACGCCTTAAGAAATCAATCAAAAGCCCATTGGACTTTAATTGAATTGACGTTGGACGTTAATCGGTCTTTGAGACGTGTTTTGATTAGATTTGGAATTTAAATCGTAAAAGGTTTATTAAATAAAAGTGTAATATTTAATTTGGAATTGAATAGTGAATTAGTATTAAGTACATGTTAAATTAGATTTAATAATGTAGTTTATTTAATTCATGAATTCGTACTTTAAGTACTTGTTCGCAAAAACGAGTTTGACTCGATCAAAATCAAATCGTTGTTTGAACATTGGATGATCACTTAATTATCAGATTAATTAATTTGATTAGATTGATTGATAGCATGCTTATATGTGTGAATACTTGGTTGTGTTGAATGAATAATGTATATCGGATGGATATTAGATGGGTGGGCAATTTTAGAAATTGTTGTAATAAATTCGAATTATTAAAATTGGACCTGCGTGTCCAGCCTTGTCACCTTTATCTCTTGTATTCTCTTCTCACCTATTCCCCTCTATGTATATGAGGTTTCTTTAGAAGTGTAGTGTAGTGTAACGGGTAGAAGTAGTACAAGTGCTAGCTTGAGTGAGAAAGGGAGAGATTTGATTTAGGATCAATGTGTAAAGTATCCATCCGCATTTCATTATTATTTTATTTCATACTCGCTTATTATGTATTTAGAATGCATGTTTAAGGGTGTATGATGATGAGACCTAACAAAGATAATTAAATTGGTAGCCAATTTGCACGCGAAAAACCATCGTTTTATATTAAGCGATTATCCTTCCATTGAATGATTCTTGTTCAAGATCCTATTGGCATTGGTTTGTTGGCCAAAGTCAAGACCTTGTCAATATGGATGTATTTGAATCATGAGAGTTTTGTTCCATATCGGTGTCTTGTCCAAGTTGTGATTTGTTGGCCAAAGTCAAGATCACTTCTTGTCCAACGACATTGATTACGAAACTTTCCTTGTCAATGGGTCCCGCTTAACTGGAGTCATTAGGTTGTTGTGCCAAAGCCAAGGCCTAGATGATTCGGAGGATAAGGTTAGAAAATGTATTAGATACATTGGCATAAGTCATATGTTTAGGACTTGGATGTCCGCCTAACCGGATCTGGGAATTGGATTGGATCCAATTGATCTGTGAGATCTACCTGGTTAAGTAGCATACAGCTTGTTGGCCAAAGTCAAGGTTGTATGTTATTTAACAGGATCCTAGCCCACTAGGAAACACGGTTTCCCGAGTACTCCACAGAGGGTTAGAGGCTCGACGAAAAATAGTGGGAGGCAAGTATTGAATTTGCAACATTCGTTCAATTACTCGCCATACACGCTCAAACAAATATCATTCGTCAATATTTTACGTTGTTTAAAAATTTATATAGTTGGACTATATACAAACTCATTCAATATATAGTTGATTTTATAATTGGATTATAGTAATCAATATAATTGAATTAAAATGATAGTTGATTTTATAATTGGATTATAGTAATCAATATTAAAATTATAGTTGATTAATAATTGGATTATTGTAATCATTATAATAAATAGTACCTTATTAAATTGATTAAATAGTTGGACTATTAAAATCAAGAAAGAATTGAAAAGGTGAATATTGAAAATATATAATCCTTGGATTAAATGTTTTAAATGATTTAATTTTCAATTGGGAATTAATAATAGGTTAATTTATTTGATAAAATAACTCATTATGGCTAAGCCCATAATTAAGCAAATAGTAGAGCATAAAATCTTTGGAAGATTTATGTAATGATGACTTTAGTGCTTAAATTATATACTTATAATAAATCTATCTTTAGATTTAAAAGTATTAAAATTGCAATTAATAATTCTTGGAGAATTAATGACTGTTCTAGTGGAGAAAAGTCAAAGTTTGCAATTGGACATGTAGCACAAGGTGCACATCTTTTCGATATTCCGAAACCCAAGGCTTGGCCAAAGGTTTGTGAAATATTGAAAAGATAATTGACATATCCCAAAGTGACTACCATTTGGATATGGAAGACACGAAGGAATTAAAGAAAGGGCGAGGCTCTAACTTTAAAAATATTTGTCAAAGTTATGTTCACTACTAGTATTGAAATTGGATTTTAAATACTTAGTGTGGTACATAAAAAATATATGTATTGATGTTCAGAATCCGCTATGAGCTGGATACTGACTTCAAGCTGAGATTTCTCTGCGAATTGGAAACGGGACGAAAGTCGGTGTTTCGACCGTAGATACCTAAGTTTAGGAACTACCCTTTGGGTATGTACTTAAATTAGGAAATGTTATAATGTAACTAGTTTGACTAGAGACATTATCTCTATATCAGTGTTTAATCCGTTGCGGATAAAACCTTTATATTATAGAACACTAAGTGTTTCATTATATAAATATGATACTGAGATGAATACATTAGATGTAAATAACATAATTTATATTTTGAATATAATAAATCTCAAACATATAAAAATGACAAAAAATAGCTCAAATTGATTTGATCAATAGAGACTTATTTGTGGCATTGTTGTCTAGGACACAATTAAACGAGACTCGTATAGCCACACTTTTGAAGAGTGGGTACTAGGACTGATTTGACTATTCAAATAAGGTCTACGAATCTAGTTTATTAGGTACAATACCTAAAATACTATTTACTTGGTAATAGTAAAAGGGCCACCGATCTGTTAGCCCTATTCATGGTGAAGTTAGTGGGCCCATATCTAGCTAGGCTAGATGTGAACATGAATATTTCATGACCTTAACGGATGTGGCATCACGTTATGGTTAAGTGTTTCTTTTGAAGAACACAGATCGGAAACTTTTGAAGTTTTCGACACGAAGTATATAAACAGATCGGCTATAGTATTATTCGGTTAGACCGTAATGGAAATTACTTAAGCAGTAAGTTTCATACGTACATGAAAGAGTACGGTATTCTTTCATATGAGGACTCCTCCCGAGACACGTCAGTTAGACGGTGTGTCCGAACCAAAAACCAAATTTTGTTGGACATGATAAGGTTTGTCACGAGTCGCTCTGAGCTACTATTTCCTTCAATGGGACATGTATTAACAGTGCAAAAGGCATAACGTTTGGATGATACCAAACTATATAAGACCCAAATTGGATAAGTGCCAATATAGGTTATCCTAAGGGAAACCTTAAGTACAGTACTTATAAATCCCACATGAGAACAATGTAATGTTGCTCACCAAGCGGTTTCCTGAGAGGAATACCGATATGCAGTGGTTAGTGGGAGGATAGTGATACTCGATGAAAATCGAGTAAGTAACACTGTTCAAGGCACGAAGTCCTTAATGGAACACAAATAGTTCATCTATGATGAAACTGTACCATTAATCTTCGAATACACAAGAACTTCGTAGATCGGATAGAGTCAGAAAACAACCTAGGGTATGGGTTTCTGATCTAACTTCATAAAGATGTCAATCTTATGGAGGTGTACCTTCCGACTACGTTTTGAGGAAGTGATACGAGGTATCAACTCCCTGTTATGGCAAAGTGCCATGAATCCGAAATGGATTCCATGTATAACAACTATTTTGGATACTAGTTGTTGTACCATAAGGCATTGTGCCTATTGGTACATTAAACGTCTTCAAGGAAGACATACATGGAAGGCAACATACCAACGTACAAAGCTGGGCTTTTGACGGAAAGGTATCGTTATCAACATTGTGTTAATAACGGTTCAACCTTTTACCTGTCGCCATGGTAAATCCATTTTGAAGATGCTTGATGATAACTGTATATTTCATTTATGAAATGTGTCAGTTACAAATCAAAATCGCTTTCCTGAAAAGGAAACCTTCTGGAGAATGTTTATAACATCTGACAATTTATATAACCGACAAACAAGGTTTGCAGGTTATTCGATCCATGATTAGATCAATACAAGCATAAGGTTCTTGGAACTGTCGTTTTGAAATAATCATAATGGTTTATGATTTGACTCAAAACGAAATAATTCTTGTGTATATAAAGAGGTTAGTGGGAGAGCGCACTGACAGTGAAATTCCCCTAAAACATTGGTGAAAGCTTGGCTTTCATAGATATTCTTTCAGTACAATTCTCCGTAGAATTCTGGGGTAACAACCTTTATTCAAGGAATAAAGATCTACTGGGATAGATTTGGAGTTGTTAACACTCTCTGGAAATTGTACATTTAAAATGTACATGATAGGGTGTCTCATACGCTTCGAGCATATGGAGTCACAATCAGGTCAATCCAAGTGATAGTCACTGGATTGTAGATAAGAACATCTGTTAGTATCTTTGAGAACTAAAGATGCTATCTTATACCATGGAGAAGGAGAACTTGAAGTGACTGGGATCACTACTGCAAGTTTCCAAACAATTAAATACTACGGTACTATAAAGTTTGAATAACGGGACAGTGAGCTGGAAAACTTCCAAGCAAGATAACTGTTGCCGAATAAACAACAAATGCGGATTATTGCTGCAGCTGAGGCAGCAAAAGAAGCCATTTGGATCGAACATAAATCTAATTAGATTAGATATAGTTCTGTTAGCAGCTGAACTAGGCGTCAGCACAGGCTAAGGAATTAAAGGTCTCATCGACGATCTAGATATATACTTCTATATCATATGATTCGTTCGGATCATACATCGTGGCGATGTGATGATCGTGTAAATCGCGTCAGACGATAATCAAACAAATCCGCTGACGAAAACCTTTCCTCAGCAATTTGAGCGAACCTTACATAGTTCAAGTGTTGGAACACTTGAGTGACTCGCTACGTGCCAAGTGGGAGATTGTTGGATAATATGACCCATAGCGTCACTATTTGCACAGATCATTGTGTTGTTGTAGCAAATTAACTATGTAATAAGGAAATTACACTCTCATCATTTGTGATTAGATCACCATAGATATATAAATGAAGAGAGGTCCCTATGATTAGTTCCTGGATTGAGATGATATGAGACAGTATCAGTCCACGAAGGATTAATCATTAAATATCCCTAGCCGTAGTATTATCGAGACTGGACATCGATAATGCGGAATAGGCTAGTATTGCACTTGTGCGCGTTGTGAGGCACAACGGCATAGTTCTCATATATATAAGTGTTGGAGACTTATGCAAGTGCGATAGGAGGTCGTGTTTTACCGATGGTACGGGAAACAGCTTCACTCTGGATAGACCCTTCGGAATCCCATTGGTATTATGACTAGGTGTCTATGGGAGGCCGAAATCAAGGTAGGTGTGTATAGTCTTAACCTGAGACTTGCATCGCTAATACTTACGATAATCGATAAACTTTGGTTTTGGTGGTAGGGGGCTTTGACCAAGTCTGTGTACACCACTACTGGGTTTATCAGAGAGTCGTAGAGTATTGGGTGTGATGTCGAGACGGAAGTATCACTCCAGTCATAGTGGAGATGATGTCACGCAGGATACGGTATTAGTGCTCTTAAGTGATGCGCATCCAATCGTGATATTATGACCAGGTCATGAATATCCGATTATAGAGACTAGTTACCAGACATCCGATATGTGTTTTCGGACGGGGCAGACACTTATCCAGCCCCAGCCCTAGCACGTGACTATCCGATACTGGGCCGATACACACAATACGATTGTATACTACGCTTGATATAGATCTAAATATTCATAAAAGGATATGTCCGGAGAATTGGGTAGACTTGGTACTTTGCTATGAGTCGACCTTGTCTCGTAAATCGGTAGAACGTAGTACTTGGTACGTACGTGATTCGGGTACACCGACGACCGTATTTACTGCCAATATCCGGAGATCTCATGGGTCGCTTCCCAATAATCCACCGATGACGCACAACTCGCACTCTTGAATAATCTGGGATTATATAGAAGAGAGAGAAAATTAATCTAGGATTAATTACGGAGATATTTTATCTAGGATAAAATATCATCTAGAGAGAGATAACGATTAATTTGGAATTAATCGGTAAATTAATATATTCGAATATTAAACGAAATTAGATTTCGACGCGGAATTAAAATTAGATTTTAATTCGGGCGAACGAATTAATTTAGAATTAATTCGTTAGCGACGTGAATAGTGAATTCGCTAGGCTTAATCATTTAATTACGACGCGACGGAAAAATCGTTAATTTAGAATTAGCAAACCCGAGCCCGAGTGTGATTGCGAGCGCATTCGTATTTCGAATTCGAGTGCGGCATCGCAAGTCGCATCAAGCGTCAAATCAATCAGTCGCATCAAGCGTCAAATCAAACGTCACTTTGAGTGATGTGATTGATTGATGTGATTGATTGATTGAAAAGACTTGAGACATGACTTAAAGTAGATGTGACTTGAGTGACAAGTGAATAGTTGATGTGCATTGTGTTTTGCTTTAATGTTTGACTTTTAAAGCAAATGAAATGCAATTAAAGCAAATGCATTTGGAATTCACTAAAGTGTATAAGATACACTTGAAATGCAAATCAAATTCAACTTAACACATTTTCTTTCTCTCTCATTTCTCTCATTCTCCTCACGCTCAACATCAAAATGTGGACTGTTCTGAAACAGTTTTGCCGTGAGCTAAAGGGAAGCAAGGGTGGATTTTCATGGTGAAAATTCATGTGCTAGGACACATACGAGTCTTGCGAAGGTGGTAGGGAGGTTCACCCATGAGCCGGGATCCGTCGGATGAGGCTTGGAGCTCCGTTTTCTCAGCTCAAAACTGAAAAATTGAAGAAGTGGACTGCTGCAGTAGGCGCACCAAGGCAGTGAGCTTTTGGCTTCGATTCGTCTTCAAATCGACTCAACCGATCGATGTGAGTATTCCGCTACCTCCGTTGATGTATTCACTCATTATTTCATGTCTTGATTTGATCTTGGGACCTTAGAAAAACTCAACATAGTCGAATGACCGTTTTCCTGGATGTCCACTCTGGTTTACTTATGCTACGATATATGATATGGTTGGAAATAAAGAAAGAGTCTCTGTAATAAAAAATAGAAAAAATAGATCGCCTATAACCGATAAGCGTGAAGCTACCCATGGGCGAGTATTAGGACCACCGTGAGGAAAAATGCTACCTTAAAGGGTAGGTGTGTCAAGGAAAGAAAAAGAAAGAAAAGGGAAAAAGAACTAAAAAAAAGAAAAAGAAGTTCAAAATGAAAAGAAAGAGACAAAAGAAAAAAGAAGAAGTTCAAAATGATACTGCCTTGTGTTTCGTCTATTGATTTACATGTCCTTCTATGTGTATCTTCTAGGATGGAAGTAGGGTCTCGTCCCTATAGGAGAATAGTTTTATTCTGTATCTTGGCCCAATACCTCTTAGTGGGTTGTGACAGTACGAGAGGCGACTATCATTTATTGCACATCATCGAGGGAATCCGAAGTGGTCATGATCTTTCCCCCGTTATCTTAGCCAAGATGCTTTATAGTTTAGACAGGATAAAGCACCATCCTGTAAGCTGGTTTCTCGGGAGTCCTCTTATTTTGCAGGTTCGTTCTATCTTTTGCCCAAGCTGTCATTTCAAATTTTCTACTTAGAGGATTTCTCCATCTTGCTTGGGTCGTCTTTTTAGGTTTTCAATTCAGCGAGCTAAAGTTTTTTTAGATCTGGTTGCAAGAGAAGTTAAAACTTATTGTTCCTCTTCCAGCTCCTATCTTTATTTCTTATGGCCCTCGTCACCACCTTGATCGAGCCTTAATGAAGAAAAACCTTCCTTATACGGAATGGCATGAGTGGCTGTTGCACCTTATTACTGTAAACATCAAGTGGATGTGTTCTTGTTGACGTCCTAGTCATGTAACCATGGATTTCCTCGAGCACTGCATACCCCTTCCCGGTCTATACTCCAGCTCGTTCTATATTCCTACTTGGGTTCCTTGACAATATGGGTGTCTCCATATAGCCAGTCACTCAAGCATCTAACACATGAACTATGTACTTGTTGCTCAAACTTTTACTGTGAAATAGCTTTCGTCAGCGGATCTGCAATGTTGTCATCTGATGCGACCTTCTCGATCTTCACATCGCCATGATGTATGATCTCACAAATTAGATGGAAACGTCAAATAATATGCTTGGATCGTTGATGAGATCACGATTCCTTAGCCTTTGATATAGCCCCGTTATTGTCACAATATATTGGAACAGGCTCAGCTGCTAACAGAACTACTCCTAATCCAATTAGAAATTTACGGATCCAAACTGCCTCTTTTGCTGCTTCAGCTGCAACAATGTACTCCGCTTGTGTTGTTGAATCGGCAACAGTCTCTTGCTTGGAAGATTTCCAGCTTACTGCTCCGTTGTTCAAACAAAACACGTACCCAGATTGCGACTTGGAGTCATCTTTATCGGTTTAGAAACTTACGTCAGTATACCCAGTTACCTCAAGTTCTCCATCTCCATAGATTAAGAAGGCATCCTTAGTTCGTCTAAGATACTTAAGGATATTCTTAACCGCCATCCAGTGACCATCACTAGGATCGGCCTGATAGCGACTACAGATGCTCAAAGCATACGAGACATCAGGTCGCGTACATATCATGGCATACATGATCGATCCGACTGTCGAAGCGAACGGGATCTGACTCATGTTGTCTCTCTCATCTTTAGTTTTAGGACCATGTCCTTAGATAGAGTGACGCTATATGACACTGACAACAGTCCCCTCTTGGACTGATCCATATTGAATCGCTTCAACACTTTGTCAATGTACGTGCTCTGGGATAGCCCAAGCAGTTATCTAGATCTATCACAGAATATCATTATTCCTAGAATATAGGCTGCTTCTCCCAGATCTTTCATTGAGAATTTTAATGAAAGCCAAGCTTTCACCGACGTTAACATGGGAATGTCATTGCCCATAAGCAATATATCGTCAACATAAAGGACAATGAATTTCAGTGCGCTCCCACTAACCTTCTTATATTCACTAGGGTCATCGTTTTGAATAAAATCATATTCTTTGATGATCTCATCAAAACATTGGTTCCAAGAATGCGATGCTTGCTTCAATCCATAAATGGATCGATTTAACTTACAAACCTTGTTTGCAAGTTTTGATGCGACAAAACCGCCAGGTTGTTGCATATAAACATCCTCCAAAAGGTTTCCGTTAAGGAAAGCGATTTTGACGTCCATCTGCCATATCTCGTAATCGAAATATGCAGCAATAGCAAGCATAATCTAAATTGATTTAATCATAGCAACTGGTGAAAATATTTCATCATAATCGACACCATGTCGTTGACGATACCTTTCGCTACGAGCCTAGCTTTGTACGTTTGTATGTTTCCATCCATGTCGGTCTTCTTCTTGAAGATCCACTTGCAACCAATAGGCTTTACGCCTTCTGGTGCATCAACCAGTGTCCAAACTTGGTTGGTGTACATGGAATCCATTTCGGACTTTGTGGCTTCTTGCCATAAAGCGGAGTCGATATCTTGTATCGCTTCCTCATACGTAGCTGGTTCGTCTTCCTCAATCAGATTGACATCCACATGAGGTGAGATTAGAAACCCATACCTCTCAGGTTGGTTTCTAACTCTCTGCGACCTACGCAGTTCTTGTGTATTCGAAGGTTGTGGTACAGTTTCATCCCTGATGAACTGTTCTTGTTCCATTGAGGATTCTGTGCCAGTAACAGTATTACTCCGATTTTCATCGAGTTATACTTTCCTCCTACTAACCACTGCATTAAGGAATTCCCTCTCAAGGAAAACTTCATGTAGAGCAACAAATACTTTGTTCTCTTCTGGGTTGTAAAAGTAATATCCTTTGGTTTCCCTAAGATAACCTACAAATAGGCATTTATCCGATTTGGGTCCTAGTTTGGTACTTTCCAAACGTTTAACGTACGCCCAGCATCCCCAAATCTTCACGAATGAGAAACCCGGTTTCTTTCCTGTCCATATCTCATACGGAGTCTGTTGAACAGACTTTGACGGAACCTAATTCAAAATAAGTATTGCATTGTTCAATGCATATCCCTAGAAGGAAATAGGTAGCTCTGTGCAACTCATCATAGACCTTACCATATCTAATAAAGTTCGGTTTCTCCGTTCGGACACACCATTTAACTGGGGTGTTTCGGGAAAAGTCCACTGTGAAATAATACCATTCTCTTTCAAGTAATCAAGAAACTCATTGCTCAAGTATTATCCACCACAGTCCGACCGTAATGTCTTAATACTTTTATCGGTCTGTTTTTCTACTTCGTGTCGAAACTCTTTGAATTTCTCAAAGGTTTCCGACTTATGTCTCATAAGATACACATAACCATAACATGATGTATCATCCGTAAAGGTTATGAAGTATTCATATCCACCTCTAGCCTGGCTAGACATGGGCCCACATACGTCACTATGAATGAGGGCTAACAGTTCGGTGGCACGTACACCCTTTCCGCTAAAAGGTGTTTTAGGTATTTTGCCTAATAAGCAAGATTCACAGACGTCGTATGAATTTGGATCAAATCCGTCCAAGTACCCACTCTTCAAAAGTGTGGATATACGAGTCTTGTTAAAATGTCCGAGACGACAATGCCACTTATAAGTTTCATCTTTGTTACTTGTTTAAGCCTTTTATTTGCTATATTATATGTTTCAGATTTGTTTATATTCAAAATATAAAGACCATTACTAGCATCAGCAGAACATATCTCAAAATCATCTTTATAAACAAAACACCCAGTGTTTCGGAATACAAAAGTGTACCCGCATTGGGTCAAACAAGATCCAGAGGTAATATTCTTAGTCAAACTAGGTACATAATAACAGTCTGAAAGTTTAAGTACATGCCCCGAGGGCAGTTCTAAAACAAAAGTGCCAACGGCCAAAACGGTGACCCGTGTCCCATTTCCAATATGTAGATCATTCTCCCCTGAGGCCAGTCTCCTGCTAATTTGCAGATCCTGCACATCAGTACATATATGAGTACCACAACCAGAATCAAAAATCCAATTTTTAGAACTAGTAGTAGACATGTTTTTCTCAATAAAAAACATACCTAAAGCCGGCGCCTTGCCCGCTTTCTTATCCTTCATCTGGGCCTTGTACTCACGGCATTCACGCTTCCAGTGACCCTGATTGCCACACTATAGGCAGACATCTTGGGATTTATCCCTTGACTTCCCAGAAGTCTTTGACGATTTAGCCTTGCCATTCTTCTTCTTCTTCTTAATACCTCCAGTCGCCTTGGGCCAAGCCCTTGGAGACTGAGATGTTCAAGCTAAGTGAACCTCGCGCTTCTTGCCCTTTAGAAGTTCCTTTTCAGCTTCTCTCAGTATGGATATTAACTCTCCAAGAGTATCATATTGGTTCATCATATTGTAGTTCATGTTGAACCCACTCTAAGTGTCGGGGAGAGACTGTTTGATCAAATCTATCAAAGTCTCAGCCTCGAAGATAATGCCCATCTGTGTCAACTGGTCGATGTCAGTAATCATCTGTGACACATGGTGCTCAACAGACGTACCCTCTGACATGCGAGCACGAAAGAGCTTCTTCTGTAACTCATATCTCTGCGATCTAAGATTAGATCGATGAAGATCGTGCAACTTTGCCAATATGTTATAGGGATCCAATCCTTTGTTCTGTCGATGAAATTGCTGAGTCATAGCAGCAAGCATAATGGACTGAGCAGTGGAGTTGTCATCGCTATGAGTCTTCCAAAGATATAGCTCAAGCAACTGATCAGGTCCGGGCTTAGGCCCAATAGGTCTCTCTATAGTATAGAGTAACTTCTCGGATCCAAGGACAATCATGAGATTCATTTCCCAGTCAGAAACAATTGTGCCGTTGAAGATATTATCACCCATGATGATGTCCCGGACACTATTCTTTCCTGTCATCTTAATTGAAATAGTCAAACTACTCAATTAACGATGTATGGGTACAGTCTAATTGTTACAAGAAAAATAATAAAATATTAGTCCAACTAATAAACATTTATAATTGATGAAATAATTTGAAAGTGCGTATTTGGAAAGTATTTGAATGAAATTGCAAATTCAATACTAGCCTCCCACTGTTTTTCGGCGAGCTTCTAACCCTCTGTTGAGTACTCGGGAACCCAGTTTTCTAGTAGGCTATGATCCAGTTAAATAACACACAACCTTGACTTTGGCCAACAAGTTGTAATATATTTAACTAGGTAGATCTCTAAGATCAATTGGATCTATCCAGTTTCTAGATCCGGTAGGTGGACCTCCAAGTCTGAAACATATATACAATATATATGCCAATATATCCAATATTTTTCCTAACCTTTTCCTCTGAATCAACTAAGCCTTGGCTTTGGCATAACAAGCTTAATGATTCTAGTCAAGGGGACCCATTGACTTGAGTGCTTCGTAATCCATGTCGATGAACAAGAAGTGATCTTGACTTTGGCCAAAAATCACAACTTGCCTAAGGCATGCGATATGGAACAAAGCCTTTATGATTCAAACACATCCTCGATGGACAAAGGTCTTGACTTTGGCCAATAAACCAATGTCAATCTTGGATCTTGAGAATGAATCATTCAATAGGAAAATGCTTAGTATTTGTTGAGGCCAATTAATTATCTTTGATTAGGTCTCATCATACATCCTTAAGCATGCATTCTAAAAGCCTAATAAGGCGTGGTAAATAAATTAATAATGATATGCGGATGGATATCTCACAAATTATTCCTAGAACAAATCACACCCTTTCCTCTCCCCGGCTAGAACTATTCTAACTTCTACCAAATTACATAATACAATAAAGAAACCTCATTAACATTTAGGGGAATTGGTGAGAAGAGAATTACAAAGAGTAAAGAGATAGAAGGCTGGACAAGCAGGTCCAATTAATAAATTCTAAAATTTTTACAATTTCTAAAATTGCCCTCACCCTTCTAATATCCATCTGATATACATTATCCATACAACACATTCATGTATTCATACAAAGCATTTTATTCAATCAATCTAATCTAATTAATTAATCTTTGAATTAATGACGATCCAATGTTCAAACAACGATTTGATTTGCGTGAGTCCAACTCGTTTAAGAATAAATACTTTTAAGTACGTATTCTTGAATTATATCGAACTACAACTTTAACTCTAATTTATTTGTATTCAATACTAATTCAAATTTAATTCCAATTAAACACTTACACTTATTTATTTGCCTTAAAGACTTGGATTCCAAATCCAATCTTGATGGGTCTCATAGGCCCAATAACATCCAATACCATTTTAATTAAAGTCCAATGGACTTTTAATTGATTCTTAAGACATGGGCTTTGGCCATAAAGGATCAAACCCAAAATGCCAAGGCCCAATAGGAATCGCCCTATTGCCAACAAATCAATTTAGGCCCAATTAAATTCTTTAAAGGGCCAAGTGATGTATGTGGACGTTATGGAATTGGTTTTGGGCCCAATTGGATCCAATCCAAAAGTCTAAAACCAAACTTGGTCAAACCAAGCCCATTAAGCCCAAATACACACTTTTAGCCCAATAAACTTTAAAAAGCCAATTATTATAATTTTAATATTCCAAATATTTTAATTATTATAATTAAATTGTATTAGCCATGATTAATTAATTAACCTTAATATTTCCAAAACATCAATTAACTAATTAACCATGCTTAAGTTAATCAATTTATGCTCAACACAAATTGAAGCAAAACCTATCATTTTCATGCTCAACATGCTCTTTGAATTAAAATAAACATTATTGACTTTGATTCCAATCTAATCAAACCAACAATCAACATTTATTCATGCATTTAAACACATCCAATGTTGTAAGAAATTAAATTCAAAGTGCAGTGAACTATCATGACTTTCGGACAAGTGAGGGATTTTATAAATTTTTGATCCAATCATTTATCTCAAATCTAATCATGCATAACTCTAAGTTATCATATTCTAAGCATACTCAAACAATCAATTTGAAGAAATCATGCTCAAAACATAAAAACCCCAAATTAAAGTCTCAAGAACCCTAGAATTTTTCATGCTTAAAATTGGCTTATGATACCATCGTTGGTGTTCCTAGAACATGCCAAGGATCTAATAAGCATGAAAGTATGTGATAAAGATCATTATAATTTTTGGAATAAACTTACAATGAACGGATCAGAATTTAAAAATTTGAGATGAGAACTCCAAGCTCTAAGCTTTGAGTGATGATTCCAACCCTTGAGTTAGTTTCTCTATCACATTTGTTGATTCCTTGAAGTGCTAGCTTGATTGATTTTGCACAAAATCAAAGAAGAGAGGGAGAGAGTTCACGCCACTTTAGGGTTCCAAGTCTTAGAGTTTTTTGTGTTCTATTACCAAATGAGAGAGAGAAGGCTTTTGGTGAAAACCAATTTACCCTTTTCACCTAAACAAGGTGGTTAGGTAAATGGTTTCACCAAAACCATTCCAATGTGGTTGGGAAAGTTGGTGGTATGGCATAAATGGCAACTACTCTCCCAACTACCACATGTGAAGTGGGCCCCATATTTTGAATTCAAAATTCAAACGGTTTCTATGAATGTTTGCTGCAGCACGGATCCGTTCAATCCGATTAAATGAATTTTCATCGCTAAATAATTAAATCTAATTTAATTAAATAACGACGCCTCGTAAATTTATTACGAATACCATTTACGAATTAATTCTATATTAATCTGTTCACATGTATTAAAGTCCGACTTTAATTTCGTGTTGAAATCTATTTCCAATTAATATATCCGATATATTAATTTTAGCCTATATCAACAAATTAAATAGAAAAATCAAATTTAACTATTAAACTTATTTTACCGATTAATTCCAATTTAATCGCGCTCTCTCTCTTTCGAACACATTTAATCCCAGATTAAATAATGCCTCAATTAATCCTAGATTAATTTTCTCTCTCTTAATTAATTTCAGATTAATTCTAATTTAAATCAGCTGTCATCGGTGAATCTTTGGGAAGCGACCCAAGAGACCTTTGGATATGTTGGCAGTAAATCCGGTTATCGGAATATCCGATTAAGTACGTACCTCGTACTACGTGCTAACCGATTTACAAGACATGGTTGGCTTCTAGCAAAGCACCGTGCCTATCCAATTCTCCAAAAATATTCTTACAGTAATATACAATCTATGTCAGACGTAGAATACGTAGTATTGTGTATTGCGATCCAGTATCAGATGTCACATTCAAGGCCTGAGGCTGGAATAGTGTCTGCCCCGTACGAAGCATATATCGGATCACAATGAACTAGTCTTTTTAATCGGATAATCATGACATTGTCATATTAGCTAGATGGTTGCAACACATTAGAGTACCAGTTGTAATATCCCTGCGTGATCATCATCTTCATATGACTGAAGTGATACTTCCATCTTGACATCACATCCAATACTCTATGATTCCAATAAGCCCAGAAGTGGCATACACAGAACCTGTTAAAGTCTCGGACGACCAAAACTAAAGCGTAATGATTGTCGCAAGTATTGGCGATGCAAGTCTCAAGTTAAGACCAAATACTCCTACCCTGATTCAGATTCCCATAGACACATTGTCATACAACCAATGGGATTCCGTGGGTCTATCCGAAGCTAAGCTGTTTCCGTACCATCGGTAAACACAATATCCCATTACACTTGCATAAGCATCCAATTCTTAAATATATGAGAACTATGCCGTTATGCTCCCACAACGCGCACAAGTGCGATACTAGTCTATTCCACATTATCGATGTCCAGTCTCGAGAAATACTACGACTAGGGATATTTAATGATTAAACCTTAGTGGATTGATACTGTCTCATATCTTATAATCCGGAACTAATCATAAGGACTTTTATCACTTTATGTTTAAGTAATCCAATTACGAAATGATAAAATAGCAATTTCATAGTCACATAGTTAATTTGTAAAAAAAACATAATGTCTTTTACAAATAGTGACGCTATGGGTCATAATTGTCTAACAATTCATAGTCTGGTGTTGATGCTCTTCCTTAGGCTGAATCTCACCAAACTTCTTTTCATTTTCTTTTCCTTTTTTTTGTTTTTTCAAATGATTCACCAGCGCTTAGAAATAAATCAAAACAGACACTTAAGACATGTTTATTTCTTAACACAGGCAAAAGACAGAATGTTAAAAATTAACTGATATAAAGAAAATAATAAAATTCCAAAACTAGAAATTAACAACAATGACTAACTGTTATGAAGAAGGAAAAAGAAAACCCGGATTTTGACAGAAAAATTTCAAATAGAGTTTTAACCAAGAAACAACAAAACAAAAACAAAAATAAGATCCAACAATAATTACAAGAATAATAAATAAACATGATTAAAGAAGAATTAAACAACGAATAAGGATATGATAATCAGACCTTGGAACCCTAAGCTTATGACACTAAATGACAAGAAACTCACATGGTTCAAAACCAAGCAAACCCCAAGTATTCTTTCTTGACCCTAATAACCTTAATCAATGATTTTACAAGGAAAAAACCCATCGAAGATCAGCCCTAAACCACCATGAAACCTTGCCCATGATAACTTAAAACCATGAAATCAGTGCACTTTGCTAGTAATGGCGTCTCCACTAAGCTTGCCAAACTTGGATAAGTTGATTTGAACTTGAAAAAGGGAATACCTCCCTCACATGAAATTTATCCATAGCCATATATTAAAGCTTGAAGTTTTTTCTTTAAAAAGTCGTGAATAATATCAAGGAAGAAGAAAAATAAGGTTAAATAGGTTACAAAGAGAAATCCTAAATGCATTAAGACAAAAATTCCCATAAAGGGCATAATTATAAAAAGGCCCAAAAATTATCTTAACATAAAATGCATATGCTATAAATAGGCCAAAACCCTCAAAAATCATTGTCTTCAAAAGGCTTGTAAAGATTTAATCAGAACTGGTTTGAGCCAAGTGAAGTAGCTTAGAGCACCTCAATTGAAGCCCACATACGTCTCTAGTGTGTAGGAAACTCTTTCCTCGCGCAGCGGAATCGGTTAGGCCCACCGATCGAACTTGAAAATTTTTTCTGCTTTGCCCTTCCTTTGGCCGAATGATACCAGTGGGTATACTAAAATTTTGCTTCTGTTTTACACAAGATTTCAGCCCCGGAATGCCCCGAAACAGTCACCGAACAGCCCCTGAACTGCAGTGAAATAGCGGACTATTTTACACCCGTTACACGCGGGAACTGCACTCACAACAGCCCACAATATGCGTGAACTACTGTATGTATTTAGGTCTGATTTTTCACTTAAAATCAATCCTAACTCAGCCCTAAAAATACCCCAAAGTGTTTCCCAAAACCTGAATTAAAACCAAACAAAATCGAGCCCCAAAATTGGTGATGTGCGCACGGTAGTGGGGAACTTACTGCCTCACTACCGTGAGTAATAGGTGAAGGGGAGAAGAGATTTCCAATGCCACAAAGTCTTCCGAGCTATATCTCGTTACTAACGGAGAGTAGTGTGGGCTACACTCACAAATTTATCCCTAAACGTTTTAGAGATTAAATCACACACCGAAATAATTTCAGGTTCTTCAATTCACTTTCTCAACTCTTGAGAGCTTGAAGAAGAGATGGAGGCTAGGGTTCTCTAATGTCTAGATCTGAAATAAGAAAAATAATATTTTTTTTTATACTTTGGGTAATTTGTTTCATAAAACAAATCAACCATTAGTCTCCCAATCCCTATGATTTTCGACCAGGGCAAGGAATCATTGTTTGATTTTTTTTCCAAAAAAAAAAAATCCTATTCCTTACACCATAGGGTATTCGGCTAAGGCTAGGGAATTTTGGTTTGATTTTGTTTCTCAAACAAACAAATCCTATTCCTTACACAAGAAGGAATTCGGCCAAGGTAGGTAATTTTGATTTGATTTTGTTTCTCAAACAAACAAATCATATTCCTTATCCAATAAGGAATTCTACCATGGTGATGATTTTTGTTTCCAAAATAATTCTTAGCCTTATTAAATTATATCATATATAATTCAATGTACTAATTTTAATAATTATCATATAATTATTAATACCTTACATTAACTTTTAATGTATAGTCTCAAGTGTGATGTAATTAATATTATTAATATTATTAATCATATTAATTATATTTATTCTTTGTGAGTATATAATTGGACTGTCCAATTATATTAACTCCGCTAATATATCGAGCTAGCTCGGGGACCAAATGGACCTACGGTTCTGAGCTCCAATAATCTCGAAATATTAATAAGCTCTTAATTAAATATTCCGAATTATTAACTCTGGGCTATTCCACTAAAAACCCGAGGTTGCACTGTTGGACAGTTATGATCCATAGCGTCACTGTTTTTAAAAGGCATTGTGTTTTTGTACAAAATTAACTATGTATTAATGAAAATGCCTTTTACCGTTTTGTAAATTTATTTACTTTAATATAAATGGTAGAAGTCCATATGATTAGTACCGGATTGAGATGATATGAGACATTATCAATCCATAAAGGTTTAATCATTAAATATCCATAGTCGTAGTATTATCGAGATTGGACATCGATAATGCGGAATACACTAGTATTGCACTTGTGCGCGTTGTAAGGGCATAACAGTATAGTTCTCATATATTTAAGTATTTGATACTTATGCAAGTACGATAGGAGGTCGTATTTTACCGATGGTACAGAAAACAGCTTCGCTCTGGATAGACCCCGCGGAATCCCATTGGTAGTATGTATATGTGTCTATGGGAGTCCGCTTCATGGTAGGTGTATTTGGTCTTAACCTGAGACTTGCATCGCAAGTACTTACGACAATCGATAAATTTTGGTTTTGGTCGTCCAGGGCTTTAACAGGTTCTGTATACGCCTCTTCTGAATTTATTGAGAATCGTAGTGTATTGGATGTGATGTCAAGACAGAAGTATCACTTCAGACATATGGAGAAGATGATCACGCAGGGATTCAGAACTAGTTCTCTATAGTGTTGCAACCATCCAAATAATATGACCAGGTCATGATTATCTGATTCAAAGAGACTAGTTGCATGATATCCGATATGTGTTTCGTACGAGACAGACACTATTCCAGCCCCAGGCCTTGCATGTGACATCAGATACTGGATCGCTATACACGATACTAAGGTATACTACGCCTGATATAGATCTTATATTTCAGTAAGAATATTTCTGGAGAATTGGGTAGGCATGGCGCTTTGCTAGAAGCCAACCTTGTCTCGTAAATCGGTAAAATATAGTACGAGGTACGTACGTGTTCGGATAGTCCGACGACCGTATTTACTGCCAACATATCCTGAGATCTCTTAGGTCAATTCCCGAGAATTCACCGATGACGTTTGATTCAAATTAATCTGGGATTAAAACGGAGAAACTTTATCTAGGATAAAGTACAATTAGAGGAGAGAGAAAGATTAATTTGGAATTAATCGATAAAATAATATATTCGATATATTAAACGAAATTGGATTTCGATTCGGAATTAAAATTAGATTTTAATTCAGGCACTCAAATTAATTTAGAATTAATTCTCGAGCGACGTGAATAGTAAATTGGATTTGTTTACGAGGCATCAGAAAAATCGTTAATTTAGAATTATCGAAACCAAGCCCGGAATGTATTTGCGAAGTTGCACCGATTTTGAATTGCGTGCGGCCGCAAGTCACATCGTAAATCACATCACGAGTCATATCACATATCATTGATGTGTGATGGAAGACAAATCACTTTATGAAAAGTGACTATGACTTTTTGACTTTTGACCTTTTGACTTTTGGAGGGAAAATTGGGGGGGGGGGGAATGGTTTTAACTTTTTAGAAAGGTTAAAAGCTTTTCCTTTTTCACTAGGTTTTGTATTAGATACAACAAAAACACTCTCTCTCCCTTATGGACCCTCTTGGCCGAAACTTAAGAGAAAAATACCTATGGTTTTTCTTTTGTTTTTTCAAAGGCCATTTTTGCTAGCACACTTTGGTGGATCAAACAAAGGTGATAGGGAATAGATTCAAGAGCTTGGACCTCATTCTTGGAGCTTGGAGCTTGGAGATTTTCTTTAACAAAACAACCCTCTTGGCCGAATACAAAGGAAGGAGAAAGGAAGGATTTTGCTTGGAGCTTTCATCATATCCGTTCATTGTAAGTGTGTTTCCGCCACTCTTTCAATTTATTCATTCTTATTTCATGCTTTGTGATGATCTTGGGACTGTATTAGAAACCAACAATGGTATCAGAGCCTTTTAAAAGCATGAAATATATTAGGGTAAAATTTAGGGAAAATTCATGTGAGCATGATTTGAGCAAATTGATTGGTTTAGTATGCTTGTATGTTGATATAATGAGATGTGATTGGATCAATTTCAAAAAATAATGATTGGATCAAAATTTGGACTTCCCTTTGGCTTGGCCGAAAGTTGATGATACCCTAGGCTCTTGGTATTTTTTGTTTTGATGATCATTGGATGAGTTGAAACGGTTGGATAAGTCGATTTGTATTCGATCGGATTGAAAAATGAAACCGGACTAAAAATCCCACCTTGGCCGAGAGCATATATGCATGTATGAACTTGATTTTTCATGAAATAATATTGGACATTAGTTTATGATATAAGCATGATTAAATGATAAATTAATGTTTTTGAAAGATTGATTTAAAAGGGTTTAATCATGTATTTACACTTATGTTAATTGGATTTTAAAATTTGGAATGTTAAAATTTTATTAATGAGCTTAATTTAGAATTGGGCTTAAATTTGTTATATTTGGGCATAATGGGCTTGGTTGGGCCAAGTTGGTTTAGGCCAAATTGGATTGGATCCAAATTGGGCCTAAATCATTCCATTAAGTCCAAATGTAACCAAATGGGCTTTAAAGGTTTAATTGGGCCTTATGGGCTTGATATTGGTTTCTTGGCAAATAAGGGTGATTCCTTACTTGGGCTTGGTAATTGGGTTTGACCCACATTGACCAAGGCCCATGCCTTATGAAATCAATTGAAAGCCCATTGGACTTTAATTAAACTTACATTGGATGTTAGTTGGGCTTTGAGACCCAATAAGATTAGATTTGGAATCTAAGTCATTAAAGCACATTAAAAAGTGTAAATATTTAATTTGGAATTAAATAAAAGAATTAGTATTGAATACGACTTAAATTAGATTTAATGAGTAGTTCGATATAATTCGAGAATTCGTACTTTGAGTACTTATTCTCAAACGAGTTGGACTCACGCAAAAATCAAATCATTGTTTGAACATTGGATGGTCACTTAATAAAGACTAATTAATTGGATTAGATTGGTTGTAAAGCATGCCTTGAATGAATATATGTGATGTGATGAATGAATAGTGTATATCGGATGGATATTAGAAGGGAAAAAGGGCAATTTTAGAAATTATTGTAAATTTATAATTTATAAATTGGACCTGCGTGTCCAGCCTTCTCTCTTATTGATTCTCTGTATTCTCTTCTCACATAATTCCCCTCAATGTTAATGAGGTTTCTATTATTGTAATATAATTGGGTAGAAGTAGAATAGTGCTAGCCGAGGAGTGGAAATGGATGAATTTGTTCTAGGAACAATATGTTTATATATCTATCCGCATATCGCTATTATTTACTTGTCGTGCCTTATGATGTTTTAGAAGCATGCTTAAGGGTGTATGATGAGACTCTAACAAAGATAATAAATTGGTTGCCAATTTATGCAAAAGAACCCCAATATAATATTAAGCGTTTTTCCTTCCGTTGAGTGATTCTTACTCAAGATCCAAATTGGCATTGGCTTGTTGGCAAAAGTCAAGGCATTTGTCAATTGCGGATGTGTTTGAATCATGAAGGTTTTGTTACATATTGGTGTCTTGTCCAAGTTGTGATTTGTTGGCCAAAGTCAAGATCACTTCTTGTCCATCGACATTGATTACGAAACTTTCCATGTCAACGGGTCCCGCTTAACTGGAATCATTAAGATTTTTGTGCCAAAGCCAAAGCTTAGTTGATTCAGAGGAAAAAGGTTAGGAAAATATATTTGACATATTGGCATATATAAAGTATATGTGTTTTGGACTTGGATGTCCACCTATCGGATCTAGGAGTTGGATTAGATCCAATTGATCTTCGAGATCTACCTAGTTAAATATCATACAGGCTGTATGATACAACTTATTAGCCAAAGTCAAGGTTGTGTGTTATTTAACGGGATCCTAGCCCACTAGGAAACTAGGTTTCTCGAGTACTCAACAGAGGGTTAGAGACTCGCCGAAAAATAGTGGGAGGCTAGTATTGAATTTGCAATTTCATTCAGATACTTAGTTTTACGCGCTTTCAAATAATTTCGTCAAAATTACTTTATTAGTTGGACTAATATATTGTTATTTTTCTATGTAACAGTTAGACTGTACCCATTATCGTTGACTAGATAGTTGGACTATCGTAGTCAAGATGACAGGAAAGGGAAATGTCCACGACATTATCATGGGAGAAAATGTCTTTAAGGGCACGAACTTTGCCGATTGGGAAAGGAACCTTAGGATTGTCCTAGGTTCAGAGAGGTTGTTATATACTTTACAGAGACCTCTTGGGCATAAGCCCGGACCGGATGAGACACTTGAGATGGAGCTTTGGAAGACTCATAGCGATGATTGTGACACAACTCAGTCCATTATGCTTGCTTCGATGACTCAGCATTTCCGTAGACAAAATAGGGACTTTGATCCTTATAACATGTTAGCAAGGTTGCAAGATCTGCATCGCTTTAACAAAAGGATGCAGAGGTACGAGTTAGTGAAAAAGCTCTTTCGCTCACGCATGTCAGAAGTCATGTGTGTTGAGTCCCACATGGCACAGATGATTGCTGACATTGATGAGTTGGTCAACATGGGGATAGTCTTTGAGGCTGAGATTACTGTGGATATGATCCTGCAATCTCTCCCCGATTCCTGGAGACAGTTCATCATAAATTATAATTTGATGAACAACAATGATACTCTTGGAGAGTTATTGTCAACTCTCAAAGAGGCTGAGAATGAGCTTCAATAGGGCAACAAGCGCGAGGCGCACTTTGCATCGACATCTCAGGCACCTAGGGCTGGGCCCAAGGCAACTGGAGGTGTGAAGAAGAAGAAGCATAACAGAAAGAGCAAGGCCAAATCGTCAAAGGGTTCTGGGAAGAAAAAAGACAAATCTCATGCTGTTTGCCTACAGTGCGGCAAGTGGGGTCATTAGAAGCGTGACTGCCGCGAGTACAAGGCGCTCCAGAAGGAGATAAAAGAGGGCAAGGCACCGGCTTCAGGTATGTTTGTTATTGAAATAAACATGACTACTTCTAGTTTTAAAAATTTGATTTTTGATTCTGGTTGTGGTACTCATATATGTACTGATGTGCAGGATCTGCAGATTAGCAGGAGACTGGCTTCAGGGGAGATTGATCTACGCGTCGAAAATGGGGCACCAGTCACCATTTTGGCCGTTGGTACTTTTTGTCTTAGAACTGCCCTCGGGGCATGTACTTGAACTTCATGACTGTTATTATGTACCTAGTTTGGCTAGGAATATTATTTCTGTAACTATGTTAACCCAATGTGGGTATACTTTTATATTCAGGAACACTGGGTGTTTTGTTTATAAAAATGATGTAGAAATTTGCAATGCAATTGCAAATAATGGTCTTTATTTTTTGAATATAAATCTATCTCCAACATATAACATAACAAACAAAAGGCTCAAAACGAGTAACAAAGAAGAAACTTACATGTGGCACTGTCGTCTGGGATACATAAACAAGACTCGCATATCCACACTTTCGAAGTGTGGGTACTTGGACGGATTTGATCCTAATTCATATGAAGTCTGCGAATCTTGCTTATTAGGAAAAATGCCTAAATCACCTTTTAACGGTAAAGATGAATGTGCCACCGAACTGTTAGCCCTCGTTCATAGTGACATATGTGGGCCCATGTCTAGCCAGGCTAGAGGTGGATATTAATACTTCGTAACCTTTACGGATGATGCATCGCCTTACGGTTATGTGTATCTTATGAGACACAAGTCGAAAACTTTTGAGAAATTCAAATAGTTTCGACAAGAAGTTGAAAAACAGACAGGCAAGAGTATTAAGACATTACGGTCGGACCGGGTGGCGAATACTTGAGAAACGAGTTTCTTGATTACCTGAAAGAATATGGTATTCTTTCACATTGGACTCCTCTTGGAACACCGCAATTAAACGGTGTGTCCGAACGGAGAAACCGAACCTTGTTGGACATGGTTAGGTCTATGATGAGTCGTACTGAGCTACCTATTTCCTTTTGGGGATATGCATTAAACAGTGCAATTTTTATTTTGAATAAGGTTCCGTCAAAGTCTGTACAACAGACACCATATGAGATATGGACAGGAAAGAAACCAGGTTTCTCATTCCTAAAGATTTGGGGGTGCTGGGCATACGTCAAATGTTTGGAAGGTACCAAACTTGAGCCCAAATCAGATAAATGCCTATTCGTAGGATATCCTAGGTAAACCAAAGGATATTACGTCTATCACCCACGAGAGAATAAAGTATTTATTGCTCTACATGCGGTTTTCCTTGAGAAGGAATTCCTAAATGCAGTGATTAGTGGGAGGAAAGTAGAACTCGATAAAAATCGAAGTGATACTATTCCTGGCATAGAATCCTCAATGGAACAAGAACAATCCATCCGGGATGAGACTGCACCACAATCTTCTAGTACACAAGGACCGCATAGGTCGGAGAGAGTCAGGAAACTACCTGAAAGGTATGGGTTTCTGATCTCACCTCATGTAGATATTAATCTCATTGAGGATAACGAACCGGCGACATATGAAAAAACGATACAAGATATCGATTCCGCTTTATAGCAAGAGGCCATAAAGTCCGAAATGGATTCCATGTACACCAACCAAGTTTGGACACTGGTAGATGCACCAGAAGGCGTAAAGCCTATTGGATGCAAATGGATCTTTAAGAAGAAGACCGACATGGAAGGCAACGAGCAAATGTACAATGCTAGGCTTGTAGCGAAGGGGTATCGTCAGCGACATGGTGTCGATTATGATGAAATTTTCTCACCCGTTGCCATGATTAAATCCATTCGGATAATGCTTGCTACTGCTGCATATTTCGATTACGAGATATGGCAGATGGACGTTAAAATCGCTTTCCTTAACGGAAACTTGTTGAAGGATGTTTATATGCAACAGCCTGACGGTTTTATCGTGCCTAGACATGCAAACAAGGTTTGCAAGTTAAATCGGTCTATTTATGGGCTGAAGCAAGCATCGCGGTCATGGAACCAACGTTTTGATGAGATTATAAAAGAATATGATTTTATACAAAACGAAGATGATCCTTGTGTATACAAGAAGGTTAGTGGGAGAGCACTGACTTTTATTGTCCTTTATGTTGACGATGCATTGCTAATAGGCAATGACATTCCTATGCTAACGTTGGTGAAAGCTTGGCTTTCATTGAAATTCTCCATGAAAGATCTGGGACAAGCAGCCTTTATTCTGGGAATAAAGATCTACCGGGATAGATCTAGAAAGCTGCTTGGACTCTCACAGAGTACGTACATTGACAAGGTGTTAAAGAGATTCAACATGGATCAGTCCAAGAGGGGACTGTTGTTAATGTCACATGGTGTCTATGTATCTAAGGACATGTGTCATAAAACTCAAGATAAGAGAGACAACATGAGTCGGATACCGTTCACCTCGACAGTCGGATAGATCATGTATGCCATGATATGTACACGACCTGATGTCTCCTATACTTTGAGCAAGTGTAGTCGATATCATGCCGATCTAGGTGAAGGTCATTGGATTGCGGTTAAGAACATCCTAAAGTATCTTAGACGAACTAAGGATGCTTTCTTAATCTATGGAGATGGAGAACTTGCGGTAATTGGGTATACCGATGCAAGTTTCCAAACCGACAAAGACGACTATTAGTCGCAATCAGGGTACGTTTTTTGTTTGAATAACGAAGCAGTGAGCTGGAAATCTTCCAAGCAAGATACTGTTTCCGATTTAATAATAGAAGGGGAGTACATTACTGCAGCAGAAGTAGCGAAGGAGGCAGTTTGGATCCGAAAATTCCTAATTGGATTAGGAGTAGTTCCGTTAGCAGCTGAGCCCGTTCCATTGTATTGTGACAATAACGGGGCTATAGCGCAGGTTAAGGAACCACGGTCTCATCAACGATCCAAACACGTTCTTCGATGTTTTCATCTGATACGTGAGATCATACATCGTGGCGATGTGAGGGTCGAGAAGGTCGCATTGGATGACAACATCGCAGATCCGTTGGTGAAAGCTATTCCTCAGCATAAGTTTGAGAGACATGTACATAGTTCAGGTATTAGATGCTTGAGTGACTGGCTATAGGGCCAAGTGGGAGATTGTTGGACAGTTATGACCTATAGCGTCACTGTTTGTAAAAGGCATTGTGTTTTTGTATAAAATTAACTATGTATTAATGAAATTGCCTTGTACCATTTTATAAATTTATTTACTTTAATATAAATGGTAGAAGTCCATATGATTAGTACCGGATTGAGATGATATGAGACAGTATCAATCCATAAAGGTTTAATCATTAAATATCCCTAGTCGTAGTATTATAGAGATTAGACATCGATAATGCGAAATAGACTAGTATTGCACTTGTGCACATTGTGAGGGCATAACGGCATAGTTCTCATATATTTAAGTATTAGAAACTTATGCAAGTGCGATAGGAGGTCGTGTTTTACCGATGGTACGGAAAACAGCTTCGCTCTGGGTAGACCCCGTGGAATCCCATTGGTAGTATGTATATGTGTCTATTGGAGTCCGCTTCATGGTAGGTGTATTTGGTCTTAACCTGAGACTTGCATAGCTAGTACTTGCGACAATCAATAAATTTTGGTTTTGGTCGTCCAGGGCTTTAACAGGTTCTGTGTACGCCTCTTTTGAATTTATTGAGAATCGTAGTGTATTGGATGTGATGTCAAGACGGAAGTATCACTTCGGACATATGGAGATGATGATCACGCAGGGATTCAGAACTAGTTCTCTATAGTGTTGCAACCATCGGGATAATATGACCAGGTCATGTTATCTGATTCAAAAAGACTAGTTGCATGATATCCTATATGTGCTTCGTACGGGGCAGACACTATTCTAGCCCCAGACCTTTCACGTGACATCAGATTCTGGATCGCTATACACGATACTACGGTATACTACGCCTGATATAGATCTTATATTCCAGTAAGAATATTTCTGGAGAATTGGGTAGGCATGGCGCTTTGCTAGAAGCCAACCTTGTCTCGTCAATCGGTAAAACGTAGTACGAGGTACGTACGTGTTCGGATAGTCCGACGACCGTATTTACTCCCAACATATCTGGAGATCTCTTGGGTCACTTCCCGAGAATTCACCGATGACGTTTGATTCAAAATTAATCTGGGATTAAAACGGAGAAACTTTATCTAGAATAAAGTACTATTAGAGGAGAGAGAAAGATTAATTTGGAATTAATCGATAAAATAATATATTCGATATATTAAACTAAATTAGATTTTGATTCGGAATTAAAATTAGATTTTAATTCAGGCACTCGAATTAATTTAGAATTAATCTCGAGCGATGTGAATAGTAAATTATATTTGTTTACGGGGCATCGGAAAAATCGTTAATTTAGAATTATCGAAACTGAGCCCGGAATGTGTTTGCGAAGTTACGCCGATTTTGAATCGCGTGCGACCGCAAGTCACAACGTAAATCACATCGCGAGTCATATCACATGTCATTGATGTGTGATGGAAGTCAAATCACTTTATGAAAAGTGACTTTGACTTTTTGACTTTTGACCTATTGACTTTTGGAGGGAAAATTGGGGGGGAAAAGTTTTAACTTATTGGAAAGGTTAAAAGCTTTTCCTTTTTCACTTTTTCAATAGGTTTTGTTTTAGATACAACAAAAACACTCTCTCTCCCTTATGCACCCTCTTGGCCGAAACTTAAGAGAAAAATACCTAGGGTTTTTCTTTTGTTTTTTCAAAGGCCATTTTTGCTAGTACACTTTGGTGGATCAAACAAAGGTGATAGGGAATAGATTCAAGAGCTTGGATCTCATTCTTGGAGCTTGGAGCTTGGAGATTTTCTTCAACAAAACAACCCTCTTGGCCGAATACAAATGAGAAGAAATGAAGGATTTTGCTCGGAGCTTTCATCACATCCGTTCATTGTAAGTGTGTTTCCGCCACTCTTTCAATTTATTCATTCTTATTTCATGCTTTGTGATGATATTGGGACTATATTAGAAACCAACATGCATTCCCGTTGCCGTAGATGAAATATTAAGCCGAACCAAGTCGGTGTCCACCGATATAGTCATTGCATACGAATTGATCCTTCACGAGTATCTCGTAATTAGAGTCGGGTCATAATGTATGTTATACCCCTCTAATTATTTTTACCTTAAGTACCATTGATTCTCTAATGAACGATTTATTCATAACTGTTATGAATATTAATCTTCTATTTGTAGTAGAAAGACTTGAGCCCTCAAATCGTTCAAGTACCGAATCAACCCTTAAGAAAGATACTCATCTGCTTCTCGCAAGAAGGAGTGAATTCCATGTCTATGTAAAACATTCCCAGCTACAAAACAAACTGTGCCCCCAAAGTACGTAGCTATTGGTTGAGACTGCTACACCAACCTCACATTTGTAAATCAAAGAACATAGCCTGCCATGCAGGAGTTCGTAGTATACTCAGGATTAAGATCAATCCATATATGACCATCAAGTAGATTGAAATGACTTTCTTTGTTTAACGGATATTATAAGAATGTCATTTCTATCTGGGTCTAGTCCTATATGATCGCATCATACAAGGTGCCTCCATTCTCATGTCTCTACATGGACGATCTGGATTAAGATCGCCATACAAATATAGAATGGACCGTAGCTATAGATAAACCACAAACAAAGTACCCGGTTCGTTTGCTCTCTATGGAGTATTTAAGATTACTAACTTCAGACTTAAATCCTCTGGTGTATGACACTCATACACTAAGTCTGAAGGTACATAAGTAATCTACGGTATTTACGAGGATATAATATGTGAAAGTTAAACAAACAATTTTTGATAAATGAATAATGCATCTTATTATTTCAAAACACATGAAACCGTTTACATCACATGTAGCTCTAGGGCATACATCCTAACATAGTGTGCCTCTAACTTGTCTGTTACTGTCAGGTATAAAACTCTGAGTTGGTCCTGCCATTGCTTCTCTGGTACTTTTGGCCTTTCGTCTTGTGCTTGCCCTGTTGGTACTTGCAATGGTTCTAAGTTGATGTTGGTCGTTTCATTTAGTGCTTCGAGTGTGCCTTGGTTCATGTCATACATGTCTAACATGACGTGATCTATTGTCTGACATATCTTTTCACTATGCATACATGTATTACACCTTGAACCTATCCTAAACATACACAAACACGATATGTGGATTACATGAACTACTTGTTATGTTTCTAATGTGCACTCTGATTTAACTTGACTAATATGCATTAATCCATAAACTGAATGTAAACCTACATCATTACATATAGAATGCTCAAAATATATTTATCATAACTTGAATTATATAACTAATGACATACGACCACATGGCCTAACGTAAGAAAACATCCCTGAATAGACCCTTGAAATTTCACCTGATAATGGACCCTAATGATCGCAGTTAGTGTCCATCATCCCCAAACTTGTCCTCCACATGTATGAAAAACCTATAGCAACACTGAACATGAAACGAGTAAGTCGTACGAATGATATTATTAGTGAAAACTGGAAATGAAACATACAATAACATTCAAACCTGATTCGTGAAGTATAAGTAAATCGAGAAAACTTGAACTGTAAGTCATATACATATCATAAACTATAACGTGAACTGTAAATCATATTTATGAAAACTAAAAAAAAAATTAATCATGACCTACTATCATGTTTTGAACTAAAGATGATAAATGTGTCTGTAAGCTGAAAACATATAGACATGACTACAAGTTGTAAACATTACTTAAACTGTATATATGATAACATGACTGAAGTCTGTGAAACAAGGCTTGGACATTACTATGTGTTAACATGAACTTAAAACGTTAATGTGAACTGAAAATTATATCATGAACTAAAAACATGTCTATAAACTATAAATATGAAAACGTGGTTGTGAAATGAAAATTATAATCATGAGTTGAAAAATAAATTATAAATTGAAAGCATAAACATGAGTTTGAAACTAAATCTTGAAACTGAAAACATGATCAGCGACTGAAGGCATAATAAAAACTGAAAACTTAAGCATACTTTAAAATTGTATTCATAAACTAAAAAAATGAACATAATCTGAATTTATATACACGATCTAAAATCTATAAACATGTTCGTAAATAAATTTTCATGAAAAATCTCACCAGTATCATAACTTGGGGGTGTGAAACCTACTTAGCGGGACCTGGCACCGTGTAAGTAGGGGAAAATAAATATGAAATGCCTAAGAGGGTCACTGAAAGATCATAAGGCATGTTGAGCTGGTCATACCAATGATAGCTATACATGAGGGAATTGCACTATACTGGTGGTTTGAAAATATTTCGTTTATTGTTTCTGTAAACTTTTTACTCAAAAACTTAAATTGAAAATCATGGAAATCCTGCACTTGAAAACATAATTTATGAAAATGTAATTTGAGGACTTAACATGTTGAAAGCATGAATTGGAAAAACGTAAATCATAAAATGAAAATATAATCATGGCTGTAGAATGAAAAACCTAACTGTACATGAAAATTTAAACTGTAAACTATAAATGTAAATATGAAAATATAATCATGAAAACATTGACGTAATCTGAAAAAATAAACATGATCTGAAAAACCATATAAATGCCTTGCAAAGTAAAATATAACTTAATAACTACAACATGTGAACATGACCTGAAAATTACGACTGTACGCATGAGCTAAACTGTGAACCCGTAACATGACATAACTGTTCAACACAAACTGTAAACTTGAGAAACATGCCTTGAGATGAACATGAAAATATGGCATGAAAATATAACATGTCTTGTGTTGGATAATATGACCCATAGCGTCACTGTTTGCACAGATTGTAGCAAATTAACTATGTGATAAGGAAATTGCACTCTCATCGTTTGTGATTAGATCACCATAGATATATAAATGAAGAGAGGTCCCTATGATTATTTCCTGGACTGAGAATGATATGAGACAGTATCAGTCCCCGAAGGATTAATCATTAAATATCCCTAGCCAGAGTATTATCGAGACTGGACATCAATAATGCGGAATAGGCTAGTATTGCACTTGTGTGCGTTGTGAGGGCACAACGACATAGTTCTCATATATATAAGTATTGGATACTTATGCAAGTGCGATAGGAGGTCGTGTTTCACCGAAGGTTCGGGAAACAGCTTCGCTCTGGATAGACCCCTCGGAATCCCATTGGTATTATAACTATGTGTCTATGGGAGGCCGAAATCAAGGTAGGTGTGTATAGTCTTAACCTGAGACTTGCATTGCTAATACTTACGATAATCGATAAACTTTGGTCTTGGTGGTAGGGGGCTTTGACCGGTTCTGCGTACACCACTTCTGGGTTTATCAGAGAGTCGTAGTGTATTGGGTGTGATGTCGAGACGGAAGTATCACTTCAGTCATATTGGAGATGATGTCACGCAGGATACGGTATTAGTGCTCTTAAGTGATGCGCATCCAATCGTGATATTATGACTAGGTTATGAATATCCGATTATAGAGACTAATTACCTGACATCCGACATGTGCTTCGGACGGGGCAGACACTTATCCAGCCCCAGCCCTAGCACGTGACTATCCGATACTGGGCCGTTACATACAATACAATGGTATACTACGCTTGATACAGATCTTACTATTCTTAGATGAATATGACCGGAGAATTTGGTAGACTTGGTGCTTTGCTATGAGTCGACCTTGTCTCGTAAATCGGTAGAACGTAGTACTTGGTACGTACGTGATTCGGATACACCGACGACCGTATTTATAGCCAACTTATCCGGGGATCTCATGGGTCGCTTCCCGATAATACACCGATGACGCACAACTCGCACTCTTGAATAATCTGGGATTATATAGAAGAGAGAGAAAATTAATCTAGGATTAATTACGGAGATATTTTATCTAGGATAAAATATCGTCTAGAGAGAGATAACGATTAATTTGGAATTAATCGGTAAATTAATATATTCGATATATTAAACGAAATTAGATTTCGACGCGGATTAAAATTAGATTTTAATTCGGGCGATCGAATTAATTTAGAATTAATTCGTTAGCGACGTGAATAGTGAATTCGCTAGGCGTAATCATTTAATTACGACGCGACGGAAAAATCGTTAATTTGGAATTAGCGAACCCGAGCCCGAGTGTGATTGCGAGCGCATTCGTATTTAGAATTTGAGTGCGGCGACGCAAGTCACATCAAGCGTCAAATCATACGTCAAGTCATTCATCACATCAAGCGTCAAATCAAACGTCACTTTGATTGATGTGACATTTGATTGATTGATTGAGTGTTTGATTGATTGATAGACTTACATCACATCACTTTATTAAAGTGACATGTGAATAGTTGATGTGCATAGTGTTTACCTTTTGACTTTTGGAATGCAAATTAAAGGCAAATGCAATTGAAATTCATTTGAATTTCACTCAAGTATATAAGATATACTTAAATGCAAATCAAATTAAGTCTTCACACATTTTTCATCTCTCTCTCTTTTCTCTCTTCTTGCTCACGCCCAAACATGAAAAACTTACTGGTTTTGAACTGAAATGCCGTGAGCCAAGGGAAGCAAGAGTTGGGTTTTCATGGTGAAAATCGCAAGTGCTAGCACACTACGAGTCTTGCGAAGGTGGTAGGGAGGTTCACCCATGAGCTGGGATCCATTCGACGAAGTTTGGAGCTCCGTTTATCATCTCAAAAATCTGTTTTGGAGGGCAGTGGACTGCTGCAGTTTAGCGCCTAAGGCAGTGAGCTTTTGGGCTTGATTCATCTCCAAATCGACTCAACCGATCGATGTGAGTATTCCGCTACCTCCGTTGATGTATCCACACATGTTTTTCATTGCTTGTTTGATCTTGGGACCTAGAATAATTTCCAACAATGGCATCAAGAGCTTAGGTTCAAGCATGAAAAATGTAGGGCTTTAAAATTTGGGTAAATTTGTTTTGAGCATGATTTGAATGAATTGATTGTTTGAGTACGCTTATAACATGTCTAATTGCATTTTGGTTGGACCAATTTGTTGAAAATTGATTTGGAATAATTTTCCCCAATTTATTCATGTTGCCAATGTAATGATGATTTTGGATTCTTGGAATTTTTTGATTTTGTTTCGTTTGATGAGTTAGAATCATTTAGGTTGATGTTAATTTGAATCGAATTGGATTGGATTTCGAATTGGACAAAAAACCCCAAAATCTTATGTTGGCCGAATTGGTTGGATTGCCCTAATGTCTTGGATTTTTGATTTTATGAACATTGGATGTGTATGAAATCATTTAGGATGTTGATTTAATGTCGATTGTGGGTTCGATTGGATTGAAACTGAATCGGACACAAAATCCATCTTTTGGCCGAGACTAAAGAAGCATGTAAATGGGTTTGATTTTTCATTAATGTGTTGTACATGTGATGATGATGTTTAGCATGATTAATTGGACTAATATGGTGTTTTAGAAATGTTGATTTAGTTGATTAATCATGTAATACACTTTGGTAATTAAATTGGGAAAATTGGATTTTTGAATTTAATTATTTGCCTAATTTGGAAATTGGACTTTAATGTTGTATTTGGGCCTATTGGGCTTGATTTATCAAGTTTGGTTTAGGCCAAGTGGATTGGATCCAATTGGGCCCAAAACCTTAACCATAAAGCCCAAATGCGACTTAATGAACCTTTAAAGTTCAATGGGCCCAAGATTGATTTATGGGCTTATGGGGTAAATCCCGGATTGGACTTTGGTTATCGGTTTGACCCGAGTTGACCAAAAGTCCACGCCTTAGAAATCAATTAAAAGCCCATTGGACTTTAATTGAATTGACGTTGGACGTTAATCGGTCTTTGAGACGCGTTACGATTAAATTTGGAATTTAAATCGTAAAAGGTTTATTAAATAAAGTGTAATATTTAATTTGGAATTGAATAGTGAATTAGTATTAAATACATGTTAGATTAGATTTAATAATGTAGTTTAATTTAATTCATGAATTCGTACTTTAAGTATTTATTCGCAAAAACGAGTTTGACTCAAACAAAATCAAATCGTTGTTTGAACATTGGATGATCACTTAATTATCAGATTAATTAATTTGATTAGATTGATTGATAGCATGCTTATGTGTGTGAATACGTGGTTGTGTTGAATGAATAATGCATATCGGATGGATATTAGATGGGTGGGCAATTTAGAATTGTTGTAATAATAAATCGATTTATTAAATTGGACCTGCGTGTCCAGCCTTATCACCTTCATTCTCTTGTATTCTCTTCTCACCTATTCCCCTCTATGTATATGAGGTTTCTTTAGAAGTGTAGTGTAACGGGTAGAAGTAATACAAGTGCTAGCTTGAGTGAGAAAGGGAGAGATTTGATCTAGGATCAATGTGTAAAGTATCCATCCGCATATCATTATTATTATTTTTCATACTCGCTTTATTATGTATTTAGAATGCATGTTTAAGGGTGTGCGATGATGAGACCTTAACAAAGATAATTAAATTGGTAGCCAATTTGCACGCGCAAAAAACCCTCGTTAAATATCAAGCGTCTTTTTCCTTCCATTGAGTGATTCTTGCTCAAGATCCGAGATTGGCAGGGTTGTTGGCCAAAGTCAAGCCCTTGTCCTTCGAAGATGTGCTTTAATCACGAGGCTTTATTTCCATATCGGTGTCGTGTCCAAGTTGTGGTTTGTTGGCCAAAGTCAAGACCACTTCTTGTCCATTGACATTGATTACGAAGCTTCCTTGTCAATGGGTCGCGCTTGACTGGGATCACTAGGTTTGTTGTGCCAAAGCCAAGGCCTAGTTGATTCGGAGGAAAAGGGTTAGGGTATATATTGGATATATAGGCATATATAAGATATACGTTTCGGACTTAGACGTCCACCTACTGGATCTAGGAGTTGGATCAGATCCAATTGATCTTCGAGATCTACCTAGTTAATTATCATACAATTTGTTGGCCAATGTCAAGATTGTGTGACATTTAACGGGATCCTAGCCCACTAGGAAACACGGTTTCCCGAGTACTCGACAGAGGGTTAGAGGCTCGAGAAAAATAGTGGGAGGCAAGTATTGAATTTGCAACATTCGTTCAATTACTCGCCATACGCGCTCAAACAAATATCATTCGTCAATATTTTACGTTGTTTTAAAATTTTATATAGTTGGACTATATACAAACTCATTCAATGATAGTTGATTTTATAATTAGATTATAGTAATCAATATAATGAATTAAAATGATAGTTGATTTTATAATTGGATTATAGTAATCAATGTTAAAATTATAGTTGATTAAATAATTGGGTTATTGTAATCATTATAATAAATAGTACCTTATTAAATTGATTAAATAGTTGGACTATTGAAATCAAGAAAGAATTGAAAAAGATTGAATAAAATATATAATCCTTGGATTAAATGTTTTAAATGATTTAATTTTCAATTGGGAATTAATAATAGGATAATTTATTGATAAAATAACTTATTATGACTTAGCCCATAATTAAGCAAATAGTGGAGCATAAAATCTTTGGAAGATTTATGTGATGATGACTTTAGTGCTTAATTAATATAGTTATCATAAATCTACCTTTAGATTTAAAAGTATTAAATTGCAATTAATAATTCTTAGAGAATTGATTGACTATTCTAGTGGTGAAAAGTCAAAGTTTGCAATTGGGCAAGTTGCACAAGGGCACATCATTTCGATATTCTAAAACCCAAGGCTTGGCCAAAGGTTTGTGAAATATTGAAAAGATAATTGACATATCCCAAAGTGACTGCCATTTGGATATGGAAGACACGAAGGAATAAAGCAAGGGCGAGGCTCTAACTTTAAAAAATTTGTCAAAGTTATGTTCACTACTAGTATTGAAATTGGATTTTAAATACTTAGTGTGGTACATAAAATATATGTATTGATGTTCAGAATTCGCTATGAGCTGGATACTGACTTCAAGCCGAGATTACTCTGCAGATCGGAAACGGGACGAAAGTCGATGTTTCGACCGTAGATACCTAAGTTTAGGAACTATCCTTTGGGTATGTACTTAAATTAGGAATTGTTATGATGTAACTAGTTTGGCTAGAGACATTATCTCTATATCAGTGTTTGATCCGTTGCGGATAAAACCTTTATATTATAGAACACTTAGTTTTTTATTATATAAAGATGATACTGAAATAAATACATTAGATGTAAATAAAAGAATTTATATTTTGAATATAAATAAAATCTCAAACATATAAGATGACAAATAAATAGCTCAAATTGATTTGATCAATAGAGACTTATTTGTGGCATTGTTGTCTAGGACACAATTAAACGAGACTCGTATATCCACACTTTTGAAGAGTGGGTACTAGGACTGATTTGACTATTCAAATAAGGTCTGCGAATCTAGTTTATTAGGTAAAATACCTAAAATACTATTTACTTGGTAATAGTAAAAGGGCCACCGATCTGTTAGCCCTATTCATGGTGAAGTAAGTGGGCCCATATCTAGCTAGGCTAGATGTGAACATGAATATTTCGTGACCTTAACGGATGTGGCATCACGTTGTGGTTATGTGTTTCTTTTGAAGAACACATCGGAAACTTTTAAAGTTTCGACACGAAGTAAATAAACAGATCGGCTATAGTATTATTCCGCCACGGTAAGACCGTAATGGAAAATACTTAAGCAGTAAGTTTCAAATGTACATGAAAGAGTACGGTATTCTTTCATATGAGGACTCCTCCCGAGACACGTCAGTTAGACGGTGTGTCCGAACTAAAACCAAATTTTGTTGGACATGATAAGGTTTATCACGAGTCGCTCTGAGCTGCTATTTCCTTCAATGGGACATGTATTAACAGTGCAAAACTTATTTAGAATAAGGTTCCATATAAATCTGTTTGACAGATATCATATAGGATATGAACAGGGAAGAAACAAGGTTTCTCGTTCCTGATAATTTGGGTATGCCAGGCATAACGTTTGGATGATACCAAACTATAAGACCCAAATTGGATAAATGCCAATATAGGTTATCCTAAGGGAAACCTTAAGTATAGTACTTATAAATCCCACATGAGAACAATGTAATTGTTGCTCACTATGCGGTTTTCCTGAGAGGAATACCGATATGCAGTGGTCAGTGGGAGGATAGTGATACTCGATGAAAATCGGAGTAACACTGTTCAAGGCACGAAGTCCTTATGGAACATAAATAGTTCATCAATGATGAATCTGTACCATTAATCTTCAAATACACAAGAACTTCGTAAATCGGATAGAGTCAGAAAACAACCTAGGGTATGGGTTCTAATCTAACCTCATAAAGATGTCAATCTTATGGAGGTGTACCATCCGACTACGTTTTGAGGAAGTGATACGAGGTATCGACTCCCTGTTATGGCAAAGTGCCATGAATCCGAAATGGATTCAATGTATAACAACTATTTTGGATACTAGTTGTGTACCATAAGGCATTGTGCCTATTGGTACATTAAACATCTTCAAGGAAGACATACATGGAAGGCAACATACCAACGTACAAAGCTGGGCTTTTGACGGAAAGGTATCGTTATCAACATTGTGTTAATAACGGTTCAACCTTTTACCTGTTGCCATGGTAAACCCATTTTGAAGATGCTTGTTGATAACTGTATATTTCATTTATGAAATGTGTCAGTTACAAATCAAAATCGCTTTCCTTAAAAGGAAACCTTTTGGAGAATGTTTATAACATTCTGACGATTTTGTATGACCGACAAACAAGGTTTGCGGGTTATTCGATCCATGTTTGGATTGAAACAAGCATAAGGTTCTTGGAACTGTCGTTTTGAAATAATCGTAATGGTTTATGATTTGACTCAAAGCGAAATAATTCTTGTGTATATAAGGAGGTTAGTGGGAGAGGGCACTGACAATTAAATTCCCATAATGCAATTGGTGAAAGCTAGGCTTTCATTGATATTCTTCATGTAAATTCTCCGTAGAATTCTGGGGAGTAATAACCTTTATTCAAGGAATAAAGATCTACTGGGATAGATTTGGAGTTGTTAACACTCTCTGGGAAATTGTACATTTAAAATGTACTTGATAGGGTGTCTCATACGCTTCGAGCATATGGAGTCACGATCAGTTCAATCCATGTGATAGTCACTGGATTGAAGTTAAGAACAGCTGTTAGTATCTCAGAGAACTAAAGATGCTGTCTTAAACTATGGAGAAGGAGAACTTGAAGTGACTGGGATCACTGCTGCAAGTTTCCAAACAATTAAATAATACGGTACTATAAAGTTTGAATACTGGGACAGTGAGCTGGAAATATTCCGAGCAAGACAACTGTTGCCGAATAAACAACAAATGCGGATTATTGCTGCAGCTGAGGCAGCAATAGAAGTATTTTGGGTCGAAAATAAATCTAATTGGATTAGATATAGTTCTGTTAGCAGCTGAGCTAGGCGTCAGCATAGGCTAAGGAATTAAAGGTCTCATCGACGATCCAGATATATACTTCTATATCATCTGATTCGTTCGGATCATACATCGTGGAGATGTGATGATCGTGTAAATCGCGTCAAACGATAATCAAGCAAATCCGCTGACGAAAACCTTTCCTCAGCAATTTGAGCAAACCGTACATAGTTCGGGTGTTAGACACTCGAGTGACTGGCTATTTGCCAAGTGGGAGATTGTTGGATAATATGACCCATAGCGTCACTGTTTGCACAGATCATTGTGTGTTGTAGCAAAAACTATGTGATAAGGAAATTGCACTCTCATCGTTTGTGATTAGATCACCATAGATATATAAATGAAGAGAGGTCCCTATGATTAGTTCCTGGACTGAGAATGATATGAGACAGTATCAGTCCCCGAAGGATTAATCATTAAATATCCCTAGCCGGAGTATTATCGAGACTGGACATCGATAATGCGGAATAGGCTAGTATTGCACTTGTGTACGTTGTGAGGGCACAACGGCATAGTTCTCATATATTAAGTATTGGATACTTATGCAAGTGCGATAGGAGGTCGTGTTTCACCGATGGTACGGAAACAGCTTCGCTCTGGATAGACCCCTCGGAATCCCATTGGTATTATGACTATGTGTCTATGGGAGGCCGAAATCAAGGTAGGTGTGTATAGTCTTACCTGAGACTTGCATCGCTAATACTTACGATAATCGAGAAAACTTTGGTCTTGGTGGTAGGGGGCTTGACCGGTTCTGCGTACACCACTTCTGGGTTTATCAGAGAGTCGTAGTTGTTGGGTGTGATGTCGAGACGGAAGTATCACTTCAGTCATATTGGAGATGATGTCACGCAGGATACGGTATAGTGCTCTTAAGTGATGCGCACATCCAGTCGTGATATTATGACTAGTTATGAATATCCGATTATAGAGACTAGTTACCTGACATCCGACATGTGCTTCGGACGGGGCAGACACTTATCCAGCCCCAGCCCTAGCACGTGACTATCCGATACTGGGCCGTTACATACAATACAATGGTATACTACGCTTGATACAGATCTTACTATTCTTAGATGAATATGACCGGAGAATTTGTAGACTTGGTGCTTGCTAGGAGTCGACCTTGTCTCGTAAATCGGTAGAACGTAGTACTTGGTACGTACGTGATTCGGATACACGACGACCGTATTTATAGCCAACTTATCGGGGATCTCATGGGCCGCTTCCCGATAATCCACCGATGACGCACAACTCGCACTCTTGAATAATCTGGGATTATATAGAAGAGAGAGAAAATAATCTAGGATTAATTACGGAGATATTTTATCTATGATAAAATATCGTCTAGAGAGAGATAACGATTAATTGGATTTAATCGGTAAATTAATATATTCGATATATTAAATGAAATAGATTTCGACGCGGAATTAAAATTAGATTTTAATTCGGGCGAACGAATTAATTTAGAATTAATTCGTTAGCGACGTGAATAGTGAATTCGCTAGGCGTAATCATTTAATTACGACGCGACGGAAAAATCGTTAATTTGGAATTAGCGAACCCGAGCCCGAGTGTGATTGCGAGCGCATTCGTATTTACAATTCGAGTGCGGCGATGCAAGTCACATCAAGCGTCAATCATACGTCAAGTCATTCATCACATCAAGCGTCAAATCAAACGTCACTTTGAGTGATGTGACATTTGATTGATTGATATGAGTGATTGATTGATTGATGACTTACATCACATCACTTTATTAAAGTGACATGCGAATAGTTGATGCCATAGTGTTTACCTTTTGACTTTTGGAATGAAATTAAAGGCAAATGCAATTGAAATTCATTTGAATTTCACTCAAGTATATAAGATATACTTAAATGCAAATCAAATAAGTCTTCACACATTTTTCATCTCTCTCTTTCTCTCTCTTCTCTCACGCCCAACATGAAAACTTACTGGTTTTGAACTGAAATGCCGTGAGCCAAGGGAAGCAAGAGTTGGGTTTTCATGGTGAAAACCGCAAGTGCTAGCACACTACGAGTCTTGCGAAGGTGGTAAGGAGGTTCACCCATGAGCCGGGATCCATTCGACGAAGTTTGGAGCTCCGTTTATCATCTCAAAAATCTGTTTTGGAGGGCAGTGGACTGCTGCAGTTTGGCCCCTAAGACAGTGAGCTTTTGGGCTTGATTCGTCTCCAAATCGACTCAACCGATCGATGTGAGTATTCCGCTACCTCCGTTGATGTATCCACACATGTTTTTCATTGCTTGTTTGATCTTGGGACCTAGAATAATTTCCAACATCTTGCAAGTATGAAAACGTGACCTGAAAATATGGCATGAACTGTAACTTGAAACCATGATATGAGAATATGGCATGACTGTTTAACTTAAGCTACTCTACTAACACTGCTACTCTTGCTTATGACTTGACATGCTCGTGAAATGTTAGAGGGACATTAATATTATGGTTCTAACTTAATATATTTTTATAACATGAAATTTATACATCATTATACCAAACCACTCAAAAGCTGTGGCTAAGATATTAAAAATTTTAAAAATGTGGCTACGATATACCAAACCACTCAAATGTCAATCTTGAATCTTGAGAATGAATCACTCAATGGAAGGAAATCGCTTAATATTTTTTTGATGTTTTTTCGCGTAATTGGCAACCATTAATTATCTTTGATTAGGTCTCATCATACACCCTTAAGCATGCATTCTAAAAGAATTATAAGGCGAGATAAATAAAATAATAATGATATTCGGATGGATATCTCACAAATTATTCCTAGAATAATTTACTCCATTTCCTCTCCCCGGCTAGCACTATTCTAACTTCTACCCAATTACATAATACTATAAAGAAACCTCATTTAAATTAAGGGGAATTGGTGAGAAAAGAATTACAAAGAGTCAAGAGATAAAGGCTGGACACACAAGTCCAATTTAATAAATTCTAAATTTATTACAACAATTTCCAAAATTTCCTCACCCATCTAATATCCATCCAATATACATTATTCATACAATACATCCATGTATTCACACAAAGGATGATATTCAATTAATCTAATACAATTAATTAATCTTTGAATTAAGTGATCATCCAATGTTCAAACAACGATTTGATTTGCGCGAGTCCAACTCGTTTAAGAATAAGTACTCAAAGTGCGTATTCTTGAATTATATCGAACTACAATTTTAAATCCAATTTAATTTGTATTCAATACTAATTCTTATTTAAATCCAAATTAAATAATTACACTTTATTAATGTGCCTTTGTGACTTAGATTCTAATCTCTAATCTTAATGGGTCTCAAAGCCCAATTAACATCCAATGTCAATTTAATTAAAGTCCAATGGGTTTTCAATTCATTTCTTAAGGCATGGGCTTTGGCCAATATGGGTCAAAACCAAATGCCAAGGCCCAAGAAAAGAATCACCCTATTTGCCATAAATTAATTTCGGCCCATTAGGCCCAATTAAATTTAAAAGGCTCATTTATTATATTTGGACTTAACTGAATGATTTTAGGCCCAATTAGGATCCAATCCAATTGTCCTAAACCCACTTGGCCTAACCAAGTCCATTAGGTCTAAATATAACAACAATAGCCTAATTCCAAATTAAAGACTAATTTATTAATTTCCAATATTCTAAATATCATAATTTTCTAATTAAAGTGTATAGCCATAATTAATTATTTAAATTAACATTTCCAAAACACCAATTTAAATAATTAATCATGCTTTATTATATTCAATTCATGTCCAACACAATTGAAACAAAATCAAGTCATTACATGCTCTTAATGCTCACAGCAATATGGATATTTTTCGTCAATTTTGATTTCAATCTAATTAAATCACAAAACAATATATCCAAGTATTTTAAACACATCCAATGGTCTAAAGAAAAAATCACCAAGAGCTACAAGGTCCAATAGATTCGGCCAAGCCAAAAATTTGGGAAAATTATCTAATTAATTTTATCATAAAATTAATCATGCATAACTCTTAGTTATCATAATCTAAGCATACTCAAATAATCAATTTGATAAAATCATGAACCAAGCAAAAATACCCAAATTCAAGATTATGAACCCTAATATATTTCATGCTTAAATGGCTCTGATACCATTGTTAGGTTCTCTAAGAACAATTCCAAAATCATTTAAGCATAAGATATGTTGTGAATATGTAAAGAAGAAGCGAAAATACTTACATTGATCGGATTGGATGTAGGTGGAAAGTTCAAAATTTTATTTGATTTGTGTGTTGAGCTCCAAGCCTTGAAGTTTGATTCCAAACTTAATGGGAAAGGTTTCCCTATCACCTTGGAAGACTCTTTAAGTGCTAACTTATGATGAATTTTGCAACAAAACTCTTTATATTGTTCTTTATAGTTCACAACAAAGTGAACAATTTCAGAGGGAGAGAGGCTTTTCATGTTGAAGAAGGGAGAGAAAAGAGTTATGAGTGAATTGTATTTGATTTCCAAAATCTGATTACCAAATACCAAAATTTGGTATTAGTCTTTCATACATCAAGCTTGTGTAAGAAACAAGCCACCAAAATTCCCACCAACTTCTATCAACCAAAAGTTGATAAAGTTGGCTAGGTGATGTGACTTGTGGGCCCCACTTTAATTCAAAATATGAGTAGGCCCGCAAACACATTTCGGGCTCGGGTTCGTTAATTCTGAATTAATGAATTTTTCGTTGTGACTTAATTAAATCAAATTTAATTAAATAATTATGCCTCACAAAATTACTATTAAAGTCGCTCGCGAATTAATTCTATATTAACTCGTTCGCCCGAATTAAAATCTAATTTTAATTCTGGTATGAAATATAGTTTCATTTAATATATCAAATATATTATTTTAATCGATAAATTCCAAATTAATCATTCTCTCTCTTCTAATTGAATTTTATCCGAGATAAATTCTTACCGTAATTAATCCCAGATTAATTTTCTCTCTTCTAATTAATCCCAGATTAATCATGTTCGAGTCAAACGTCATCGGTGAATCTTTGGGAAGCGACCCATGAGATCTCTGGATATGTTGGCAGTAAATCAGGTCGTCGGACTATCCGAACACGTGCGTACCTAGTACCACGTTCTTACCGATTTACAAGACATGGTTCGCTTCTAGCAAAGCGCCGTGCCTACCCAATTCTCCAAAAATATTCTTTAAGGAATATATATAATCTTTGTCAGGCGTAGTATACGTAGTATTGCGTATTGTGATCCAGTATCAGATGTCACATGCAAGGCATAGGGCTGGAATAGTGTCTGCCCCGTACGAAGAATATATCGGATCACAAGCAACTAGTCTATTTAATTGGATAATCATGACCTTGTCATATTATCCCGATGGTTGCAACATATTAGAGTACCAGTTCTGTATCCCTGCGTGATCATTATCTCCATATGACTTAAGTGATACTTCAGTCATGACATCACACCCAATACACTATGATTCTCAATAAACCTATAAGAGGAGTACACAGAACCTGTTAAAGTCTCGGACGACCAAAAACGAAGCGTATTGATTATCGGAAGTACTAGCGATGCAAGTCTCAGGTTAAGACCAAATACACCTACCCTGATTTCGATTCCCATAGACACATAGTCATACTATCAATAGGATTCCGAGGGGTCTATCTTGAATGAAGCTGTTTCCATACCATCAGTAAACACAACCTCCTATCACACTTGCATAAGTATCAAATACTTAAATATATGAGAACTATGCCATTATGTTTCCATAATTAGCACAAGTGCGATACTAGTCTATTCCGCATTATCGATGTCCAATCTCGATAATACTACGACTAGGGATATTTAATGATTAAACCTTTGTGGATTGATATTGTCTTATATCTTATTAATCTGGAACTAATCAGAAGGACTTTTATATCATTTATATATTCAAAGTAATCTAATTACAAGATGATAAAATATCAATTTCTATTGTCACATAGTTAATTTGAACAAAAACCCCAATGTCTTTTACAAATAGTGACGTTATGGATCATAATTGTCCAACACCGTCCACACCCAACGAATATCTAGGGGCCAGATCATGAAAGGTTTGTGACATACATGCCATCAAAATATGGAAGATCTCATACAGAATCAATGTTATATTATAGTTAAAGGATTACATATGCTACTCGACTAGATGAGATTCCTATTTATGGTAGTTGTGGTGACACAGGAAACTGGGTGACACATGCTGTTCCGGGCTCGCGGCTCGGTTGGGAGTACGGAGTAGCCACGGGGGACTAAACCGGAGAATGATGGAGTCACCACCCAGTGAGAACCGGGAAAATGAGATTTAAGGCCGCACTCACCCCTCGCAATGGAAGACCTCAAATCATTGGGTTCGGAATGGTCCCTTACTTATGTCACTTGTAATGAAAGGATTTGTGTAATAATTTAATCAAGCCTAAGTAAACACTTATTTCCAGAATATCATGCTTATAAATTCACATGCGCAAAAAAAAGATAAAACTTACACCTAGATTTTCATATATCCTACTTCTAAGTTTACATGCTTGAAAGTAAGTCAAAATAACGGCAAATATACAACTTCATAGGCATATTGTATTCATGAAAACACAAGCGCGTCATAATCACATAAGCACACATGAAAGGGAATCAAATAACGATGAACAAGTGATTTCATAAACATTTCATACTTATACATGCGGAAACATAAACAGATAACCATTACATATTCATGTGTAAATAAAAGAGTCCACTAAGTACATAATGCACAAAGACAATCAAGGATGCAATTAGGCATTAAAGTAATCATGCTATAACGTGATGCAAGAGAAGATAACTAACATGGACACAAACACACAAGTGAGCACTTTTCCAAGTGGTACGTGGAATTGTATCCCAAGTACAGACCGCACTACCATCCATTCGGAATCGGCTACGAAATTTACGTCTGGGTTTCCATCCGACATACCACAAGAAACAATACTCAAATGACATTGGTATATGAGTGAAGAGATATCAAGTAAAGATATATGTAAATAATGCAACCAAACAGAACGAGGGCGCGGCAAATATCGTGGTAAAGGTAGCCTTTTAGGCTTTTCTTTCCCAGATGAGAAACCTTTCATCCAACACAATAAGCCCATGCGCTTATCTCAATGCATATATATATGAAACAAAGGTAAATACAAATATATTGGATTTCGTATACCCGATTGAACATATCTCACATCCAATCGAATATACATTGATCGGCGCGGCGAAGCATCGTGGTAAAGGATTTTTAACCTCTTCAATTAGAGGACATTTCATCGCACTTACTAAGCCCATGCGCTCGATCATAATACATATATATGAAGCAAAAAAAGTAAATGCAAAGATATCGGATTTCGTATACCCGATTGAACATATCTCACATCCAATCGAATATACATTGACCGGCGCGATGAAGTAACGTGGTAAAGGATTTTAACCCCTTCAATTAGAGGACCTTTCATTGCACTTACTAAGCCCATGCGCTCGATCATATCATTACACGAACAAGTAATATGCGGAAATTAAATAATGAATAATAAACACATCAAAACAACATAAAACAAAATATGCGATGTTTGCTCAAGTGGTACGTGGAGTTGTATCCCGAGTGCAGATCATACTACCGTCCATTCGGAATCGGCTATGAAATTTACGTCCGGGTCCATCCTATATACCACAAGAGGCGACACATTTTTCATTTTACTCAAGGCCATAACACACATCATACTCATAATACATGCATATTTATCTACTCAAGGGCCACAAATGCTTTTAACATAAACACGTGTGAAAAATACCCTCAGGTCTAACCTTTTTTGCCGACTTTCGGACTTGTGTTTCACAGGGATCGGAAGGGTAAAGTTCCTCAACTTCTCCGGTTCACTAGTTTAACGTCTCAACTCACTGTTTTGTTGTTTTGCTCGTTGTTTGGCTTCCATTTTGCTGGTGTTTTCTCTGTATTTTTGACTCACTATTTCAGGTCTTTAAAGCTACTGTTTTTGCATTTTTTAGGGGGGTTTGGGTTGCTATTTTGCGGTTTTAAGGAGGCTTTGAGTGTAGTTTCTTTTTGTTACTGTTTTAAGGTACTTAGGGACTATTTTAAGTGGATTTGGGCTACTGTTTTAGTGGTTAAATAGTGCAGTTTTGTGGTTAAATAGTGCAGTTTTGGTGGTTAAATAGTGCAGTTTTTTAGACTGCAGTTTCGGTAATTGAGGGGCTTATGAGGCTGCTGTTTTTCGGTAATATGGGTTGTTTATGGGGGCTGATTTTTCGGTGATGTTACCCTAGTTTTAGGGGGCTGTTTCGGTGGTTGTAGGGGCTGTGAATGGCTGCTATTTTGGCGTGACAGTAGAGACTGTTTTGAGGGGGTGTGCTCGGCAATGGAGAAGCTTGGGGGGGTAAGTGCTCGGTAATAGAGGGGGAAGAATGAGAGAAATTTTTCTGTGATGTGTCTTGTCTTAGGCGTGAATTAAGAGAGCTTCTTGCTTTATGTGTGGGTGTGAATCAAGAGAGAGTGGAGAGAGGCCAAGGCTTTGGTTTGGTGTTGTTTATATACAGAAGGGTTAGAGCTTCACCTTGTCTCACAAGGAAGGGATTTGGTGCATTCAATTAGGATATGATTTAGTGCTAGACAAGGAAAGCAATGGATTTGATTGGGGACATGTCTTGGCTAGATTAGGAAGTCAATACTTAATTGTTATGATTGATTTTAATTAGGTATAGATCTTTTTAATTTAGGCATAAAAATATTGATTTGTTTAAATTAGGTATGGTTTTATTTTGTTTTATTTAATTTGGTAAATGATTTAATTATTATTTTATTTCATTTACATTATCTAATTAATATTTAACTTAATATTTGATTTAATTTGGGTGTGTATTAGGGTGAATGAGCGTGTGGGCCTTTGGTTGGTGGGTTTAGTTTGTGTGGGCTAAGTGCATGGGTTTGGGCCAAGATTAAAGGGTTTGGCGGGTTTTTAGGCCAAAGGTACTCTAGATGGGGGTCCGACAAGTGAGCTTGACGCTAAACAAGTGAATAAAAATGTAACAAAATACCGATTCCCTTCCGACGACTGTTTCCCGCAATATCCTTAACTAAAAAGGTAGTGCCTCCAACTGAGACTCATCATCGGGTTTCACATGCGAAAATGAAATGTCTACAGTAGTGTGTACTTCTAACTATTAGGAATCACCAATGAGTCATTTAGTATTTGGTCCAATCGATACCTACACGTCTATAAGAGTTTCCAAAACTCATAGTACATCGGGAAAACCATTGAAACTCCAATTCCAATATACGACAAGTGCTAGTCTTCTAGGTTATAGGAATTCGACCATATTCCAAAACCAACAACCAGGATATATATGTATATACTTTAAGAATAGTTTACAATAGTAATACTTTTCCCAATATCGGACCACCCCGTGTCCAGTATTACTACAAAATTATTCTAAGGTCGATGTCATTCTTAACATATCTATAGATCAATCTAATACGCATAAAAAAAAAATTAAGGTATAATTGAAAATGTAGTTATTGTTGGACAGTTATGACCCATAGCGTCACTATTTATACAGATCATGGTGTTGTTGTACAAATTAACTATGTGACAAAGGATGTTGCACTCTTATCATTTGTGATTAGATCTCCTAGATGTATAAATGATAGGAGGTCCCTATGATTAGTTCCTGGATTGAGATGATATGAGACAGTATCAATCAACGAAGGTATAATCATTAAATATCCCTAGTTAGAGTATTATCGAGATTGGACATTCGATAAATACGTAAAAGTCTAGTATTACACTTGTGCGCGTTGTGAGGGCACAATAGCATAGTTCTCATATATTTTGGTATTGGATACTAATGCAAGTGTAATAGGAGGTTATGTTTACCGATGATACGGAAAACAGCTTCGCTCTGGATAGACCCCTCGGAATTCCATTGGTAGTATGACTATGTGTCTATGGAAGTCTTAAATCAGGGTAGGTGTATTTGGTCTTAACCTGAGACTTGCACCGCTAATACTTACGACAATCAATATGCTTTGGTTTTGGTTGTCCAGGGCTTTAACAGGTTCTGTGTACGCCTCTGCTGGGTATATTGAGAATCGTAGTGTGCTGGGTGAGCTGTCAAGATGAAAGTGTCACTCCACTCATAGTGGAGATGATGTCACGTAGGATATGGTACTAGTACTCTTAAGTACTGCAGTCATCGGGATATTATACTAGGTCATGTATATCCGATTATAAAGACTAGTTACCAGACATCCGACATGTGCTTTGTACGGGGCAGACATAATTCCAGCCCCAGGCCTGGCACGTGGCATCTAATACCGGATCGACATACACGATACTACGTATACTACGCCTGATATAGATCGCTTATTCCTGTAAGCATGTTTCTGGAGAATTGGGTAGGCATGGCGCTTTGCTAGAAGCCAACCTTGTCTTGTAAATCGGTAAAAACGTAGTACTAGGTACGTACATATTCGGATAGTCCGATAACCATATTTACTACCAACATATCCGGGGATCTCATGGGTCGCTTCTCGAAGATTCACCGATGATGTATGACTCGCACTTTATTAATCTGGGATTAATTAGTAGAGAGAGAAAATTTATCTGGGATTATTACGAAGATATTTTATCTCGGATAAAATATCATTAAAGAGAGAGAACGATTAATTTTGAATTAATCGATAAATTAATATATTTGATATATTAAACGAAATTGGATTTCGATGCGCATTAAAATCAGATTTAATTCGGGCGAACGAATTAATTTAGAATTAATTCATTAGTGACGTGAATAGTAATTATGCTAGGCATGATAGTTTAATTAAATTAGATTTAGTTACGACGTAACGGAAAATTTTTTAATTTGAAATTAGCGAACCCGATCCCGGGAGTGTTTGCAAGCGCATTCGTATTTCGAATTCAGTGTGGCATGCAAATCACATCAAGCATCAAATCACAAATCATATCTAGCGTCACATCATTCCGTCAATCTAGTGATGGATGTCTTTCACTTGAGTGATTGACACCAGTCATTATTCATGAGTGATGTGACTTGATGTAAGTCGATGGAAAGCTTTTTGAAAGCTTGAAAGATATTTACTATTATAATAATGGTATTTGACATTTGATTTTTTGGTATTAGATACACAAAAAAACCAAACAACTCTCATTTTTACTTCTCTTCCTCTCACTCTCGGCCTTAGAGGCCATTTTCTTTCTCTCTTTTGTTCGTCCAAAACCGTGAGCTATGAAGAAGAAAGATGATGATTTTGTGGCAAGATCATCAAGTGCTAGCACACTTTTGGAGATATACAAAGGTGATAGGGAAACCCACCCGTGGGCTTGGAATCACAACACACAAAGCTTGGAGCTTTAAAGACATCCAGGGCCGATTCTTGGAGGAGGAAAACCAGTCATTGCTGTGAGCCTTGGAGGTGTTCAATGGGCATAAAAAGTTTTGTTCTTCACCGCATCGTTCAACCGCTCATCTAAGTATTCCGCAACTTCGTTGATTGTATTCACATGTGTTTTATTCTTGATAATCGATCCTCAGGACTGTAGAAACTCCAAAAATGGTATCAGAGCGAGTAAAAGCATGAAACTTGATTTAGGGTTTAAAATTGGGTAAAATGTATTTGAGCATGATTTAATAAAATTGGATGATTGAGTATGCTTAAATGTAGTTTAATTGAAGTTTGATTGGATCAATCTCATGAAATATTGTTTGGATCATTTTGCAAAATCTTAGGCTTGGCCGAGAATGATACTTGCCCTAAATGTCTTGGAATTTTTGAATTTTGATTCATTAGATGAGTTGGAATCAATTGGGAATTATTGATTGTGGATTTAATTGGATTGAAACCGAATCGATTTGAAAAACCCTAATTGCCAAACTTTGAAGCATGAAATGGGTTTGATTTTGTTAAAATGTGTTGGACATGTTTTGATGATAATGAGCATGATTAATTAGGCTAAATGGTGTTTTATAAATATTGATTTGGTTGATTAATTATGTAATGCACTTTAGGTTAATTAGATTATGAAATTGGAATTTGTGATTTAATTAATTGGGCTAATTTTGGAAATTGGGCTTAAAAGTTGTTATTGGGCTTTAATGGGCTTGGTAGTACCAAGATTGGTTTGGGAAAATTGGTTGGATCCAATTGGGCCCAAAACCATTTCTATAAAGTCCAATTATGACTTAATGGGCCTTTAAAGTTTAATTGGGCCTAATGGGCCGAAATTGATTTCTAGGCTTATGGGGTTATTCTTTGATTGGGCTTGGGTTGCCGAAGCCTACACCTTAAGAAATTAATTAAATGACATTGGATGTTTCGGGCTTTGAGACCCGTAACGATTAGATTTGGAATCTAAGTCGCAAAGGTTCATTATAAAGTGTAGTTATTTAATTTGGAATTAAATAAATGAATTAGTATTAAATACATATTAAATTGGATTTAATGTTGTAGTTTAATTTAATTCAAGAATTCGTACTTTGAGTACTTATTCGCAAAACGAGTTTGACTCGTGTAAAATCAAATTGTTGTTTGAACATTGGATGGTCATTAAATATCAGATTAATAATTGGATTAGATTGATTGATAGCATGCTTGTGTGAATACATGGTTGTGATGCATGAATAATGTATATCAGATGGATATTAGATAGGTGGGGCAATTTTAGAAATTATTGTAATAAATTTGGAATTTATTAAATTGGACCTGCTTGTCCAGCCTATTACCTCATTACTCTTTGTATTTCTCTTCTCACCTATTCCCCTCAATGTAAATGAGGTTTCTTTAAAAGTGTTATGTAATCATGTAGAAGTAATACTTGTGCTAGCAAGAGAGAGGAAAGAGAGAGATTTGATCTAGGATCAATGTGTTTAAGTATCCATCCGCATATCATTATTATTTATTTATATGCGCTTTTATTATGGGTTTAGAATGCATGTTTAATGATTATGATGATGAGACCTTAACAAAGATAATAAATTGGTTGCCATTTGCACGTGAAAAACCCTCGTATAATATTAAGTGTTTTTCCTTCCATTGAGTGATTCTTACTCAAGATCCAAGACTGACATTGGTTTGTTGGCCAAAGTCAAGACCTTTGTCCGTCGAGGATGTGTTTGAATCACGAAGGCTTTGTTACATTGGGTGTCTTTTTCCCAGTCGTGATTTGTTGGCCAAAGTCAAGATCACTTCTTGTCCATCAACATTGATTACGAAGCTTTCCATGGTCAATGGGTTCCGCTTAACTGGGATCATTAGGTTTGTTGTGCCAAAGCCAAGGCTTAGTTGATTCAGAGGAAAAAGGTTAAGGAATATATTGGATATATTGGCATATATAAGATATATGTTTCGGACTTGGATGTCCACCTACTGGATCTAGGAATTGGATGAGATCCAATTGATCTTAGAGATCTACCTAGTTAATTATCATACAATTTATTGGCCAAAGTCAAGATTGTGTGTTATTTTATGGGATCATAGCCCACTAGGAAACACTGTTTCCCGAGTACTCAACAGAGGGTTAGAGGCTCACCGAAAAATAGCGGGAGGCAAGTATTAGATTTGCAATATTCGTTTAGTTACTTGCCATACGCGCTCATATCAAATTATTCGTCATATAAATTAAATGTTAGTTGGACTAATATTAAAAGTTATTTTAATTAAATAGTGGACTGTATTCAAACTATTTCAATTAATAAGTTGATTTTATAATTGGATTATAGTAATCAATATAATTGAATTTTTCATATTAAAAGTATAGTTGATTATATAGTTGGACTATAGTAATCATTATATTAAATAGTACCTAACATCATTGATTAAATTGTTGGACTATTAGAATCAAGATAAATTGAAAGATTTAAAATATAATCCTAGTGAAAATGTATTTAAACGACTTTATTTTTCAAATTGGGAATAATATTTCAGGATAGTCCTGGAAACTAAGAAGTTATTTTATTTGATAAAATAACATCTTATGCCTAAGCCAGGAGTTAAGCAAATAAGTAGAGCATGATCTTTAGAAGATTCATGTAATGATAACTTTAGTGCTTGATCCGTTAACCTTGCCGTAATGACTCCTTAATTTCATCGTCATAACTAAGGATTAGATCATTAAACCATGATGTTGAAATTGAAGGATCTTCATAGATCTATACTTAGCTCTTAGAAGTATTAAATTACAATTAATAACTCTTGGAGAGTTAATGGCTATTCTCAATGAGACAAAGCCAAAGTTTGCAATAAGGCAAGAAGCGCAAGGCGCACCTTACTACCTTTCGGGTATGTACTTAAATTTGGAAACTGTTATAATGTAACTAGTTTGACTAGAAACATTATCTCTATATCGAGTATAACTCATTGTGAGTATACCTTTATATTCTAGAACACTAAAGTTTTTTATTTTATAAAGATAATATTGAGATAAACAAATTGTATATGAGTAATGGTATTTATATTTTGAATATAATAAATCTCAAACATATAACATGACAAACAAATAGTTCAAACTGATTTGATCAGATGAAACTAATTGTGGTAGTGTTATCTGGGACACATTAAACAAGACTCGTATATCCACACTTTCGAAGAGTGGGTACAAGGACAAATTTGATTACATTCAAATGATGTCTACGAATCTAGTTTCTTGGGCAAAGTGCCTATAACACCTTTACTTGGTAAAAGTGAAAGTGCCACTGATCTATTAGCCCTAGTTCATATTGAAGCTAATGGGCCCATGTCTAGCTAGGCTAGAGGTGGATATGAATATTTCGTGACCTTTACGGATGTGGCATCGCGTTATGGTTATGTATTTCTTATGAAATACAAATCGGAAACTTTTAAAGTTTCGACACGAAATAGACAAACAGATCGACTACAGTATTAAATCATCACGGTTCGACCACGCTGAAAATACTTAAGTAATAAGTATCTCGTATATTTAAAAGAGTATAGTATTCTTTCAATGAGGACTCCTCCCGGAACACGTCAGTTTCACGCTGTGACCGAACAGAGAAATCAAATTTTATTGGACATGATAAGGTTAATAATGAGTCACTCTGAGCTACCATTTCCTTCAACGGATAAGCATTAACAGTGCAATACTTATTTTGAATAAGGTTCCATGAAAATCTGTTAGACAGAATTCATATTAGATATGAACAGGAAAGAACCTGGGTCTCCTGTAGATTTGGGAATGCTGGGCATGAGTTTGGATGATACCAAACTAAAACCGAAATCAGATAAGTGCCTAATTGTAGGTTATCCTAGGGAAACCAAAGTATAGTACTTATACAACTCACTTGAGAAAAAATTTAATTGTTGCTCGCCATGCGATTTTCCTAAGAGGAATACCGATATGTAGTGGTAAGTGGGAGGATAGTAAAACCCGATGAAAATCGGAGTAACACTGTTCAAGGCACCAAGTCTTTAATGGAACACAAACAGTTCATCAAGGATGAAACCGTACCAATAATCTTCGAATACACAAGAACCGCGTAGGTTGGAGAGAGTTAGAAAACAACCTGGGGTATGAGTTTCTGATCTCACATCATAAAGATGTCGATCTTATTGAGGAATCCGAACCGACTACATATGAGGAAATGATACAAGGTATCGACTCCCGATTATGGCAAAGTGCCATGATGTCCGAAATGGATTCCATGTATACCAACTATGTTTGGATATAGTAATTGTACCATAAGACATTGTGTCTAATGGTACTATATAAGTCTTCAAGGAAGACATACATGGATGGCAACATACCCACGTACTAAGCTAGGCTTGTAGCGGAAAGGTATCGTTATCAACATTGTGTCGATTATGACGAAACCTTTCACATGTTGCCACGTTAAATCCATATGGATAATGATTGCTGACGATGCATGTTTCATTAATGAAATATGGCAACTGAACAGGAAAATCGCTTTCCTGAAAAGGAAACCTTTTGGAGGATGTTTACAACATCCTGACGGTTTTGTCGTACCAAAACTAGCAAATAAGGTTTGCAGGTTATTCTATCCATGTATGGATTGAAGTAAGCATTAGGTTCTTGGAACTATCGTTTTGATTTGTAATCATAATGGTGTATGATTTGATTGAAAATGAAAATAATTCTTGTGCATATAAGGAGGCTAGTAAGAGCGCACTGAAAGTGACAGTCCTAAATAATGATGACATGTCATTTCTTGGAAATGATATTCCCATAATATAATCGGCAAAAGTTTGGCTTTCATAAAAATTCTCGTAGAATCCTTGGGAGAAACAACCTTTATTCTAGGAATAAAGATCTACTAGGATAGATTTAAATTGTTAAGACACTCCGACAACTCGTACAATGAAAAATATATGTGACCTGGTGTCCCATACGCTTTAAGCATATGGATTCACAATCAGGACAATCCAAGTGATAGTCACTGGATTGATGTTAAGAACATCCGTTAGTATCTTAGAGAACTAAAGATGTTATCTAAAACTATAGAGATGGAGAACTTGAAGTGACTGGGATCACTGTTGCAAGTTTCCTAACCGATAAAAACAATGGTACTATACAGTTTGAAAAATGGAACAGTGAGCTGGAATCTTCCAAGCAATATACTGTTACCGAATAAATAAACAACAAAAATGGGTAATTGCTGCAGCTGAGGCAGCCAATAGAAGAAATCTGGGTCAATAACAAATCTAATTAGATTAGAGATAGTTCTATTAGCAGCTGAGCTAGGCGTCAGCACAGGCTAAAGAATTAATGGTCACATCAACGATCCAGATATATACTTCAAATATTCATATGATTCGTTCGGATCATACATCATGGCGATGTGATGATCGTGTAAATTGCATCAAACGATAATGATGTAAATCCGCTGACATAGCGTTTCCTCAGCAGTTTTTTAGCGAACCGTACATAGTTTGTGTGGAGACACTCAAGTGACTGGCTATTGGCCAAGTGGGAGATTGTTGGACAGTTATGGACCCATAGCGTCACTATTTGTACAGATCATGGTGTTGTTGTACAAATTAACTATGTGACAAAGGAGATTGCACTCTTATCATTGTGATTAGATCACCTAGATGTATAAATGATAGGAGGTCTTATGATTAGTTCCTGGATTGAGATGATATGAGACAATATCAATCCACGAAGGTATAATAATTAAATATCCCTAGTCAAAGTATTATCGTGATTGGACCTCGATAAATACGTAAAAGACCAGTATTACACTTGTGCGCGTTGTGAGGGCACAATAGCATAGTTCTCATATATTTGGGTATTGGATACTCATGTAATTTGGGATTAATTATTAGAGAGAGAAAATTAATCTGGGATTAATTACAGAGATATTTTATCTAGGATAAAATATCATTAAAGAGAGAGAACGATTAATTTGGAATTAATCGATAAATTAATATATTCGATATATTAAACGAAATTGGATTTCGACGCGGAATTAAAATCAGATTTAAATTCGGGCGAACGAATTAATTTAGAATTAATTCATTAGCGAAGTGAATAGTAATTATGCTAGGCATATTATTTAATTAAATTAGATTTAATTACGACGCGACGGAAAATTTGTTAATTTGGAATTAGCGAACCCGAGCCCAGAAGTGTTTGCGAGCGCATTCGCATTTCGAATTCGAGTGCGGCACGCAAATCACATCAAGCATCAATCATAAGTCACATCTAGCGTCACATCATTCGTCAATCTAGTGATGGATGTCTTTCACTTTGAGTGATTGACACTAGTCACTATTCATGTGTGATGTGACTTGCTGTAAGTTGATCGAAAGTTTTTTGAAAGCTTGAAAGTCATTTACTATTAGAATAATGGTATTTGACTTTTGATTTTTTGGTATTAGATACACAAAAAAACCAAACAACTCTCATTTTTACTTCTCTTCCTCTCACTCTCGGCCTTAGAGGCCATTTTCTTTCTCTCTTTATTCATCCAAAACCGTGAGCTATGGAGAAGAAAGATGATGATTTTGTGGCAAGATCATCTAGTGCTAGTACACTTTTGGAGATATACAAATGTGATAGGGAAACCCACCCGTGGGCTTGGAATCACAACACACAAAGCTTAGAGCTTTAAAGACATCCATGGTCGATTCTTGAAGAAGGAAAACCAGTCATTACCGTGAGCCTTGTGTTGGTTTCTATTATTTGTCCCAAGGAAAGATCAAGCATATGAAATACAACAATATGAATATATAATAAACTTGAAGCATGGCGGAATCATACTTACAAAGCTTGTGTGAAGAAGATGAAGATGAACAAAGATGGAAGCCCCAAGTTCCTTGAAGTTTCGGCCAAGAGGATGAAATGGATGAAAGCTCCAAGCTTTGTGCATTCCAAGCTCCAAGGTGGTTTCCCTATCACCTCCTTTGATTCCAAGATGTGCTAGCAAAAGAGAAAATGAAGAAAAAATTTTCTTCCTTGCCTTGTGAAGCTCTCGGCTTTATGAGAGAGAAAGGGAGAGTGTTTTGTTTTTGTGTTTTCTTTCTAAAAGATTAATGAAACAATTACAAAAAATATTTGGTATATACTTTGCCAAAAAGTCAAAGACTTTTCCCTCCAAAAAGGCATTAAATGCCTCCACCTACTTGCCTGATGAATAGTGACATCTAGTCACTTTAATAAAGTGACTTGTGACATCCATCAACTAGTCATGTCAAGTGATGTGACTTCGCGATTGTGACTTGCGGGTCCCACTCGTTTCAAAATACGAATGTGTCCGCAAATGCTTTCGGGCTCGGTTTCGCTAATTCCGAATTAACGAATTTCCGTCGCGACGTAAATTAAATAATTATGCCTAGCGAAATCACTATTCACGTCGCTAACGAATTAATTCTAAATTGATTCGTTTGCCCGAATTAAAATCCGATTTTAATTCCGCGTCGAAATCTAATTTCGTTTAATATATCGAATATATTATTTTACCGATTAATTCCAAATTAATCGTTCTTTCTCAAAATAAGGCATTTTATCCAAGATAAAGTTTCTCCGTAATTAATCCAAGATTAATAAAGTTCGAATCAAATATCATAGGTGAATCTTTAGAAGCGACCCGAGAGATCTTCGGATATGTTGGCAGTAAATACGGCCGTCGGATAATCCGAACACGTACGTACCTAGTACTACGTTTTTACCGATTTACAAGACAAGGTTGGCTTCTAGCAAAGCGCGATGCCTACCCAATTCTCCAGAAATCTCTTATAGGAATATTAGATCTATATCAAGCGTAGTATACCGAAGTATTGCGTACATCGATCTAGTATCGGACGATCACATGTTAGGCTGGGCTGGGGCTGGAATGTGTCTGCCCCGTACGAAACATATATCAGACATCAAGCAACTAGTCTCTTTAAATCGGACAATCCTGACCTAGTCATATTGCCCCGACGGCTGCAACCTTTCATAGAGTACTAGTTATGTATCTGCGCGATCATCAACTCCATATGTCTGAAGTGACACTTCCATCTTGACATCACACCCAGTACACTACGATTCCTGATAAACCCAGAAGTGGTGAACACAGAACCGGTTAAAGCCCCCAACCACCAAAACCAAAGTTTACCGATTGTCGCAAGTACTAGCGATGCACGTCTCAGGTAAGACCATATACACCTACCCTGATGCGGCCCCCATAGACACGCAGACATACTACCAATGGGATTCCGCGGGGGTCTATCCAGAGCGAAGCTGTTTTCCGTACATCGGTAAAACACAAACTCCTATCGCACTTGCATAAGTATCCAATACTTAAATATATGAGAACTATGCTGTGTGCCTCACAACGTGCACAAGTGCAATACTAGTCTATTCCGCATTATCGATGTCCTATCTCGATAACACTCCGACTAGGGATATTTAATGATTAAACCTTTTATATATTGATAATGTTCCATCATCTCAATACGGAACTAATCATATGGACTTTCGCCATTTATATATCAAAGTAAATAAATCACAAAACGGCAAAAGTCAATTTCATATCACATAGTTAATTTTGTACAATAATACAATATCATTTACAAAACAGTGACGCTATGGGTCATAATGTCTAACAATCTCCCACTTGGCCTATAGCCAGTCACTCAAGCATCTAATACCTGAACTATGTATGTGTCGCTCAAACACATGCGTAAAACAGCCTTCGTCAGCGGATCTGCAATGTTGTTATCTGATGCGACCTTCTCGACCTTTACATCGCCACGATGATGTATAATCTCCCGAATCAGATGGTAACGCCGAAGAACATGCTTGGATCGTTGATGAGACCTTGGTTCCTTAGCTTGTGCTATAGCCCCGTTATTGTCACAATACAATGGAACGGGCTCAGCAGCTAACGGAACTACTCCTAATCCGATTAGGAATTTTCGGATCCAAACTGCCTCATTTTCTGCTTCCAACGCAGCGATGTACTCCGCTTCGGTTGTTGAATCGGCAACAGTATCTTGCTTGGAAGATTTCCAGCTCACTGCTCCGTTATTCAAACAAAAAATGTACCCAGATTGGCGACTTGAAGTCGTCCTTGTCGGTTTGGAAACTTGCATCAGCATACCCAGATACCGCAAGTTCTCCTTCTCCGATTTAGAAAAAGCATCCTTAGTTCGTCTAAGATACTTAAGGATATTCTTAACTGCCATCCAGTGACCTTCACCTAGATTGGCCTGATAGCGACTGCACATGCTCAAAGCATATGACACATCAGGTCGCGTACATATCATGGCATACATGATCGATCTGACTGCCGAGGCGAACGGTATCCGACTCATGTTATCTCTCTCTTCTTGAGTCTTAGGACACATGTCCTTAGACAAAGAGATACCACGTAACATTGGCATCAATCCTTTCTTGGATTGATCCATGCTGAATCGCTTCAACACTTTGTCAATATATGTACTCTGTGAGAGTCCAAGTAGCTTTCTAGATCTATCCCGGTAGATCTTTATTCCCAGAATAAAGGCTGCTTCTCCCAGATCTTTCATGGAGAATTTAATGAAAGCCAAGTTTTCACCGACGTTAGCATGGGAATGTCATTGCCTATAAGCAATACATCGTCGACATAAAGGACAATAAAAGTCATGCTCCTCTCCCACTAGTCTTCTTGTATACACAATGGTCATCTTCGTTTTGCACGAAATCATATTCTTTTATGATCTCATCAAAACGCTGATTCCATGACCGTGATGCTTGCTTCAATCCATAAATGGATCGATTTACTTACAAACCTTATTTCAAGTCTACGTACGATAAAACCGTCAGCTGTTGCATATAAACATCCTCTAAAAGGTTTCCGTTAAGGAAAGCGATTTTAACGTCCATCTGCCATATCTCGTAATCGAAATATGCAGCTATTGCAAGCATTATCCGAATGGATTTAATCATGGCAACGGGTGAGAAAGTTTCGTCATAATCAACACCATATTGTTGACGATACCCCTTTGCTACAACCTAGCTTTGTATGTTTGCACGTTGCCATCCATGTCGGTCTTCTTCTTGAAAATCCATCTGCATCCAATAGGCTTTACGCCTTCTGGTGCATCAACCAGTGTCCAAACTTGGTTGGCATACATGGAATCCATCTCGGACTTCATGGCTTCTTGCCATAAAGCGGAATCAATATCCTGTATTGCTTCCTCATACGTAGTCGGTTCATTATCCTCAATAAGATTAATATCTACATGAGGCGAGATCAGGTACCCATACCTTTCAGGTATTGTCCTGACTCTCTCCGACCTACGCGGTCCTTGTGTATATGAAGATTGTGGTACAGACTCATCCCGGATGGTCTGTTCATGTTCCGTCGTTGATTCATTGCCAGGAACAGTATCACTACGATTTTCATCGAGCTCCACTTTCCTCCCACTTACCACTGCATCTAGAATTCCTTCTCAAGGAAAAATGCATGCAGAGCAACAAATACTTTGTTCTCTTGTGGGTGATAGAAGTAATATCCTTTGGTTTCCCTAGGATATCCCACGAAAAGGCTTTATCTGATTTGGGTTCTAGTTTGGTTCCTTCCAACGTTAACATATGCCCAGCATCCCCAAATCTTCAGGAAAGAGAAACCCCGGTTTCCTTCCTGTCCATATCTCGTATGGAGTCTGTTCAACAGACTTTGACGGAACCTTATTCAAAATAAGTACGCACTGTCTAATGCGTATCCCCAGAAGGATATTGGTAGCTCAGTGCGACTCATCATCGACCTTACCATGTCTAGCAGGTAAGGTTTCAGGTTCTCCGTTCAGACACATCGTTTAATTGCGGTGTTCCTGGAGGAGTCCACTGTGAAAGAATACCATATTCTTTCAAGTAATCTTGAAACTCATAACTTAAGTATTCGCCACCACGGTCTGACTGCAATGCCTTAATACTCTTGCCTGTTTGCTTTTCTATTCTTCGTGTCGAAACTCTTTGAATTTCTCAAATGTTTCCGACTTGTGTCTCATTAGATACACATAACCATAACGAGATGCATCATCCGTAAAGGTTACGAAGTAAAGATATCCACCTCTAGCCTGGCTAGACATGGGCCCACAAACGTCACTATGAACGAGGGCTAACAGTTCTGTGGCACGTTCACCTTTACCGCTTAAAAGGTGATTTAGTTAGGCATTTTGCCTAAAAGACAAGATTCGCAGACTTCATATGAATTAAGATCAAATTCGTCCAAGTACCCACTCTTCTCGAAAGTGGGGATATGCGAGTCTTGTTGATGTGTCCTAGACGACAATGCCACATGTAAGCTCTTCATCTTTTAGATTACTCTTTTTGAGCCTTTTGTTTGTCATTTTACGTTTAGGAGATTCATTTATATTCAAAATATAAAGACCATTATTTGCAACGGCAGTGCAAATTTCTGCATCATTTTTATACAAATAACACCCAGTGTTTCTAAATACAAAAGTGTACCCATGCTGGGTTAACAAAGATACAGATATGATATTCCTAGTTAAACTAGGTATATAATAACAGTTCAAAAGTTTAAGTACATGCCCCGAGGGCAGTTCCAAAACAAAAGTTCCTACAGCCAAAACAGCAACTGGAGTTCCGTTTTCCGACTCGTAGGTCAACCTCCCCTGAAGCTAGCACCCTGCTATTCTGCAGATCTGCAAATCAGTACAATTATGAGCAGCACAACCAGAATCAAAAATCCATTTTTAAGACTAGAAGTAGTCATATTTATTTCAATAACAAACGTACCAGAGGCTAGAGCCTGCCTGCCTTGATATCCTCCTCTGTCCTTTGCCTACTCGGCAGTCACGTTTCCAGTGACCCTTTTTGCCGCATTGAGGCAGACATCTTGAGACCTGTCCCTTGGCTTCCCAGAAGCCTTTGTCAACTTGCCTTTGCCCTTGTTCTAATGTTTTTTCTTCCTCACCCCTCCAGTTGCCTTAAGCCCAGCCTTTGGCACCTGAGAGGTCGATGCATAGTGCGCCTCGCGCTTGCCCCCTTTTAGGAGTTCCTTTTCAGACTCCTTCAACATGGATAATAGCTCTCCAAGAGTGTCATCCGTGTCCATCAACTTGTAGTTGATTATGATTGTTTCCAAGTATCAGGAAGTGACTGTAACAGCATGTCTACAGTTCTCAGCCTCCAAGACTATTCCCAACTTGCCAACTCATCAATATCGGCGATCTTGAGTCCCGTGGGCCTCAACTGATGCGCCATCAGTCATTCGGGTGCGGAAGAGTTCTTCACCAACTCATACCTCTCCATCCGCTTATTGGTGCGGTGGAGATCATACAATCTAGCCATCATGTTATAAGGATCCAAGTCCCTATTCTGGCGGCGAAAGTGTTGAGTCATTGAAGCCAGCATAACAGACTGAGCTGTGTCACAATCCTCGCTGTGAGTTTTCCATAACTCCAGCTCAAGTGGCTCAGTGGGTCTAGGCGGGAGAGGTGTCTGTATAGTATACAGTAGCCTCTCAGCCCCAAGTACTATCTTGAGGTTCATTTCCCAGTCATTGAAGTTTGTGCCTTTAAAGACATTATCACCCATGATGATGTCACACACATTTCCCTTGCTAGCCATCTCAACTACGACAGTCTAACTATCTAGTTGACGATAGAATGGGTACAGTCAAACTGTTACAAGAAAAAATAACAATGTATTAGTCCAACTAATTTTTAAAAATAGACGAAATAATTTTGAAAGACGCGTAAGGCAAAGTATCTGAACGAAATTGCAAATTCACATACTAGCCTCCCACTATTTTCATCGAGTCTCTAACCCTCTGTTGAGAACTCGGGAAATCCTATTTCCTAGTGGGCTAGGATCCCGTTAAATAACACACAACCATGACTTTGGCCAACAAGCTGTATGCTACTTAACTAGGTAGATCTCACAGATCAATTGGATCCAATCCAATTCCTAGATCCGGTTAGGTGGACATCCAAGTCCTAAACATATTACATATGCCAATGTATCCAATACATTTTTAACCATATCCTCCGAATCATCTAGGCCTTGGCTTTGGCACAACAAACCTAATGATTCCAGTTAAGCGGGACCCATTGACAAGGATAGTTTCGTAATCAATGTCGTTGGACAAGAAGTGATCTTGACTTTGGCCAACAAATCACAACTTGGACAAGACACCGATGTGGAACAAAACTCTCATGATTCAAGTACATCCTAATTGACAAGGTCTTGACTTGGCCAACAACCAATGCCAATTGGATCTTGGACAAGAATCATTCAGTGGAAGGATAATCGCTTAATATAGATTGAGGGATTTTTGCGTAATTAGCAACCAATTTATTATCTTTGTTAGGTCTCATCATCATACACCCTTAAGCATGCTTCTAAAACATCATAAAGCGCGTAAAGTAAATTAATAGTGATATGCGGATGGATATATAAACAACTTGTTCCTAGAACAAATCACTCCCTTTCCTCTCCCCGCTAGCACTATTCTACTTCTACCCAATTACATAATACAATAAGAGAAACCTCATTTACATTGAGGGGAATTAGGTGAGAAGAGAATACAAAGAGATAAAAGAGATAAGGCTGGACACGTAGGTCCAATTTATAATTCTAAATTTACAATAATTTCTAAAATTACCCTTTCCCTTCTAATATCCATCCGATATACACTATTCATACATCACATACATATATATTCAATCAAGACATGCTATACAACCAATCTAATCCAATTAATTAGTCTTGTTAAAGTGATCATCCAATGTTCAAACAACGGTTTTTGATTTTGCGCGAGTCCAACTCGTTTGAGAATAAGTACATAAGGTACGAATTCGCGAATTATATCGAACTACTTATTAAATCTAATTTAATTCGTATTCAATACTAATTTATTAATTTAATTCCAAATTAAATGTTTACACTTTTAATGTGCTTTAAAGACTTAGATTCTAAATCTAATCTAATTTGGGTCTCAAAGCCCAACTAACATCCAATGTTTGTTTAATTAAAGTCCGATGGGCTTTCAATTGATTTATTAAGGCTTGGCTTTGGTCAATGTGGGTCAAACCCAATTGCCAAACCCAAATAAGGAATCACCCTTAAATGCCATAAAATCAATTTCAAGCCCATAAGGCCCAATAAACATTAAAAGCCCATTTTACCATATTTGGACTTAATGGAGTGATTTAGGCCCAAATTGGATCCAATCCTTTTGGCCCAAATCTACTTGGCCCAACCAGGCCCATTATGCCCAAATATAATAATCAAGCCCAATATTACAATTAAGCCCATTAATTAAATTTTAATATTCCAAACTTTAAAATCCAATTAATTAAGTGTAAATCCATGATTAATACATTAAACCAAATATTTCCAAAACACCAATTTATTATTAATCATCACTTGTTCAAAACACATGTCCAACATTTATTTGAACAAAAAATCAAGTCCATTTTCATGTCCATTACATTCGGCCAAGGGATGATTTTTGTGTCGATTTGTTTTTCAATCCGATTGAATCACTAATCTACGTCCCGTATACGTTTTAAGTCATCCAATGATCTTGTACACAAAAAATTCCAATCCCAAGCAAGGAACATCACATTCGGCCAAGGTTAAATTTTTGGGGAAAAATCATAAAATGCATTTTTCTCAAAATTGATTCCATATAACATCATTTTATATACTTGTAAGCATACTCATTCATCAAATTTCACAAGAACATGCTTCAATCAATTTTACCCAAATTTTAACCTAATGTATTTCATGCTTAAACATAGCTCAATGATACCATTGTTGGTTTCTATTATTTGTCCCAAGGAAAGATCAATCATATGAAATACAACAATATGAATATATAATAAACTTGAAGCATGGCAGAATCATACTTACAAAGCTTTGTGATGAAGAAGATGAACAAAGATGGAAGCCCCAAGTTCCTTGAAGTTTCGGCCAAGAGGATGAAATGGATGAAAGCTCCAAGCTTTGTGAATTCCAAGCTCCAAGGTGGTTTCCCTATCACCTCCTTTGATTCCAAGATGTGCTAGCAAAAGAGAAAATGAAGAAAAAATTTTCTTCCTTCCCTTGTGAAGCTCTCGGCTTTTATGAGAGAGAAAGGGAGAGTGTTTTGTTTTTGTGTTTTCTTTCTAAAAGATTAATGAAACAATTACCAAAAATATTTGGTATATACTTTGCCAAAAAGTCAAAGACTTTTTCCCTCCAAAAAGGCATTAAATGCCTCCACCTACTTGCCTGATGAATAGTGACATCTAGTCACTTTAATAAAGTGACTTGTGACATCCATCAACTAGTCATGTCAAGTGATGTGACTTCGCGATGTGACTTGCGGGTCCCACTCGTTTCAAAATACGAATGTGTCCGCAAATGCTTTCGGGCTCGGTTTCGCTAATTCCGAATTAACGAATTTCCGTCGCGACGTAAATTAAATAATTATGCCTAGCGAAATCACTATTCACGTCGCTAACGAATTAATTCTAAATTGATTCGTTTGCCCGAATTAAAATCCGATTTTAATTCCACGTCGAAATCTAATTTCGTTTAATATATCGAATATATTATTTTACCGATTAATTCCAAATTAATCGTTCTCTCTCAAAATAAGGCATTTTATCCAAGATAAAGTTTCTCCGTAATTAATCCAAGATTAATAAAGTTCGAATCAAATATCATAGGTGAATCTTCAGGAAGCGACCCGAGAGATCTCCGGATATGTTGGCAGTAAATACGGCCGTCGGATAATCCGAACACGTACGTACCTAGTACTACGTTTTTACCGATTTACAAGACAAGGTTGGCTTCTAGCAAAGCGCGATGCCTACCCAATTCTCCAGAAATATTCTTATAGGAATATTAGATCTATATCAAGCGTAGTATACCGAAGTATTGCGTACATCGATCCAGTATCGGACGATCACATGTTAGGCCTGGGGCTGGAAATGTGTCTGGCCCGTACGAAACATATATCGGACATCAAGCAACTAGTCTCTTTAAATCGGACAATCCTGACCTAGTCATATTGCCCCGACGGCTGCAACCTTTCATAGAGTACTAGTTATGTATCCTGCGCGATCATCAACTCCATATGTCTGAAGTGACACTTCCATCTTGACATCACACCCAGTACACTACGATTCCTGATAAACCCAGAAGTGGTGAACACAGAACCGGTTAAAGCCCCCAACCACCAAAACCAAAGTTTACCGATTGTCGCAAGTACTAGCGATGCAAGTCTCAGGTTAAGACCATATACACCTACCCTGATGCGGCCTCCCATAGACACGCAGACATACTACCAATGGGATTCCGCGGGGTCTATCCAGAGCGAAGCTGTTTTCCGTACCATCGGTAAAACACAACCTCCTATCGCACTTGCATAAGTATCCAATACTTAAATATATGAGAACTATGTTGTTGTGCCCTCACAACGTGCACAAGTGCAATACTAGTCTATTTCGCATTATCGATGTCCTATCTCGATAACACTCCGACTAGGGATATTTAATGATTAAACTTTTATATATTGATACTGTCTCATATCATCTCAATACGGAACTAATCATATGGACTTTCGCCATTTATATATCAAAGTAAATAAATCACAAAACGGCAAAAGGCAATTTCATTATCACATAGTTAATTTTGTACAATAATACAATATCATTTACAAAACAGTGACGCTATGGGTCATAATGTCTAACACCTTGGAGGTGTTCAAAGGGCATAAAAAGTTTTTTTCTTCATCGCATCGCTCAACCGCTCAATGTAAGTATTCCGCAAATTTGTTGATTGTATTCACATGTGTTTTATGCTTGATAATCGATCCTCGGGACCGTAGAAACTCCAACAGTTATTTTTTTAATAAATAATAAAATATATAATTCAGATTGGTGCTCCAAGTACCAACTCCAGCAATAATATCATCACATACTTAACAACATGCATAATAACTTATTCATCATCACCTTACACCAAGGATGGCTCACTGCCACAACCAATGCACACATAAATTTTCACCACCATATTAAAGATTTAATTTCATGCTTGTGATTGTCACCAAAGACACAACATAAAGCCTTAATACCAATATAAGTATATTCCTTAAATTCGTCCAACAGTCATAAATTACAACCTCCATAAATTTAATCAACTCATGTTATTTCCATGACATAATATATCTATTTAGGCATGAATAACAACATCTAAAAGCATAAATTCCTCAATATCTTAAGATTTTTCACATGAGTCAAATTTAAGAATTCAACATTTTAATCTTAAGTGATCAAGAAATTCTCAACACAACTAAAACATAATGATAATAAAACTTAATTGGCCTTGGAGAGCTTTGGATTGATGTCAAAATTTTGGCGCTTTTGTGTGTTTATGTGACTGGGCATGAAGAAGAAAAATGAGGTTGTTTTGCTTCTTAAAATTGATTGAATGAGAGGAAAAAGATGAATAAAAAATTACCTTAATATTTGGTTATATCTAAAGAGGAAAAAGGTCATTCCCTTACATGACACATGCTTTAATTAATTTCTGTTATATTCTCATCTTATATAGAATAGGCCAGAGAAGTGGTCAATTTCAACCTATACATGGTCAGAATTTGAGAATATACATAACATGAAAGTTGTAGATCTATGTCTAAGATTTCCGACAGTACTAAGATCACTAAAAATGGATAATGGTAGCCTACGTTATTGTAAAAATATTAAAGTCCCTCCGGAAATTTATGTTGACAAAAAAAGTACCGAAACTGAATAAATTTCCCGAAAAAATGGTTATATGTATGATGATTTATCATGCATGAGAAATTAACTATACTGGATATGCCATAAATAATCGGGGTGTTACATTCCCCTCTTAAATAGGATTCGTGCCCGAATCCCAACTTGAGTTATACATCAATCACATGCATTGAGTTTTTATCTACATGAGTTAGAAAATACCAGACCACGTAGATTTCCATACATAGAAATTTTATAACTTTTATATACTAACTTACGACTGTCACCCTTGTAGCCTGTTAGGGGTACCTACCAAAGAAATGTTACCAAACCCGACATAGATTCAAGTTCACATCCCAATATTCGGGACATTACTTAGACTTGGTCAATGACTTCTCTCTGTCTGAGGCGAGTATTATCTCTGGCACCCCTCCATGGGTTGGTTGGGCATCTGGAAGTTATTGGTTGATTTTCCCATATGCTTTCTTTGTTGTTTCATTGCTTTCTATTTTTTATATGAACCGACTCTATTTTCTGACTTGTATAAATTTTTATGTGCATTTATGGCCCTGTAAGAGACAAAGCCCTTTCGACATTATTGCCCCGAGCAAACGGTAGGCACATGATGAACATCATGCTGAAATCTCCCACGTTGTTCCATCGCCACCTTCATCTTTAAGAGAGCAAAGAAGACATATCTATCGGGTCGGCACTGAGACGGTCGAGCTATATATTGAGGAAGAACTTCCTTTATGAAAACTAAAAAATCATGAATGAAAGTCTCGATAACCTATACTTCATGAGAGGCTTCCCCTATCCGGTTACTATGGATAAAAGACATTCTAGAATAACCTTCTTTCGACTTTCAACTTTATGGCCAATGAGGTGACCTTGGACAAGGCCCAATTCATGGAATCTTTTACACCGAAAGATGTCATTGCCAAAGTTGGCAACTTTTTTCATAAGGTAAGAAATCTTCAACTCGATCTTTTGTGTATGTCAATTAGCTTTATATACTGACCCAAACTATCATTTGTATAGATGGCCTATATGATAGCCACAAACATGGATATGTTGATCTCTAAGCTTGAGGACGGGGTCAAACACAAAGGCTTTAGGTAGAGCTGACTCATAAGGAATAAGATTTTGATAAGGCATTGGCTGAGAAGAAGGCTAAGGTTGACTTAGTTCGCTGGGTGAACAATGTCACAAAGACTGAGTATGACGAAGCCCTAGAAGAGGCCGCCTCCCAAGCTATGGAAATAAAGAGGGTTCGAGGAAAATTGACACTTGTTAAGAAGGAGATGACCTCCCTTAGGGCCTAGACTGAGGAGCTCATTAAGGAGACGCGCATTGACTTCCTCATCGAAGGTGTGATTAAGTTAGTAGACCTCATTGCTTGAAAATTTCCCGACCTCAACTTGAGGGAGTTACTCAAGGTTTCCAAGTGGGAAGAAGAGGCCCACGGGGAAATAATGCCTAAGGTACCCCTACTGGTGTATGACTCGGTCCATTTATCCATTGTGCCTCTTTAATCTGAAGATGCTGACCATATGATGCTTGTGCTTGAAGATACTCCCGCCCCAGCTGAAAATGTAACTGGCCCCTCCACTAGTGGGAATCCAAAAAATGAGATATTTTGTAATAACTTAGATAGAATTTATAAAACTCTCTTTCCTTTTTGCTTGTCTTTTTCATTCGGCATATCTCAATGCACACATTGAGCAAAGTCCTGATCTAGGGTTCTTTCTTTCAATACTTAGAAAATTCTTCTATCCGTAAACTCAAATTTAGTGACGATCCCAATCAATTAATGGACCAATCGTAACAACTGACCTGATTAATAGTCTTAAGGGCCTTTCCTCTAATATAAAAATGAAAACTAGCCCGACCAAATTAATATCTAAAATTTGATGAGCTGAGGCTTCACTTAATATTTAGCCAAAATTTCTGCAAAGAAATACATATTCCCCTAAAGTTGCAATTCGGGAAGCCTGATCAATTCAAATCACTTAAGCCTCACCTGATCCGGTGCTGCTTGGCACAGAAAAAATCTGGGCTTGGCTACTTCATTCATTGTGCAACTTATTAAGATCGGGCTATGAGGGAAAGCTCCACTCCCCGTGCCAATCACAAAGTAGTGCCCTGGGGGAAAATTCCAACCGCAAGACATTCCATATTTGGCCATGAGGGAATACAAGCCTCCTCGTACCATTAACAAAGCAATGCCTCATTGGAGAAATTTCGACCCCGAGCCATTTACATGGCCATAAGGGAACAAAAACTTTCATGTGCCAAAAATAAAGTAAGGCCTTAATGGAGAAATTTTGACCCCAAGCCATTTAAACAGCCACGAGTGAACACAACCCTACTCATGCCAATAATAAAACAAGGCCTCAAGGAGAAATTCCAACCATGAGCCATTTCACACTTGGCCATGATGGAACACAACTGTCATCGGGCCAATCATAAAGCAAGACATCGGTGGAGAAATTTTGACCCCAAGCCATTTATACTTGGCTATGAGATAACACAACCCTCATCGTTCCATTATCAAAGCAATGGATTGGATGAGAAATTTTGACCCTGAGCCATTTTAATCAAAAGACCATAAACGGAAAATATTCAATCTCGAGCTAGCCAATGAAAAGTAACAACAGTGGCGTTCTACCCTGTGTTGTATAAAATAATCAACAAGGTTATGATGTATCACTCACCCCATACTACCTAAAAACAACAAAGCAACGAAGGCAGTGTCATGCCCAGATTTGCTTAAAATAATAAGGTCACCGAGATGGCATACGACATAGTGCTACTTAGGTTGCAATCGTCTTGTGGGCATTCATCTTTCATAAGCCATGCACTTTTGATCAAATCACCCATGAGACCTCTGTTAAACCTAGGCTATGGATAATAGAATATGGTGGAAAACGTTATGGGGGCATTATCTTTCCTCATGCTATGTAGTCCCCCAATGTCTTTCAATCTTCTAGGCTATATACCTCTCAATCCAATCCCCTAAAGGACCTCTGTTAACCTTAGGAAATAGTTCCTAGAAGGGGTGATAAACTCCATGGGCATTATCCATTCTCATGCTATGCAAACCTCGATGCTACAATAGTCATGGAGGCCCTCCAACCTTCCTCGCTATATACACCCAATCCAAATGCCCCGGTGAACCCTGTTACCCTTGGGCTATAGATCCAAAAATAGGGTGTCAATTTCTATGAGGGCATTATATTTCCCATGTTATGCAGACCTCGAGTCTACAATCACCACAGAAGCCCTCATGCCTTTCTTGCTCAAATAGAAGTGTCAAAAATCCAAAATGCCTTCCAGCCTAATAAGATATAATTGACATAAGTATAATATCGTCACGAAGGCCCTCCATCCATCAGCGCTAAGTTCCTCAAATAAGAGCATGAAATTCCATAAGAATAATTTTCCTCCCCGAGCTATGATCATCTTGAGCATACAATTGCCAAAAAGGCCATCTAGCCGTGCGTGTTATGTACCTCATCTTCAAAGGTTACAATCACCACTGGGGCATAAAATCACTCAAGGTGATGTGCCTTGTCTTCAAAGGTTTCAAAAATAGCAGGGTAGTTGTGTTCCGGCCCGTGATATTTTGTTAATTGTGAGTGCCGCAATCATTTCCATGTTGTGCATTGCACCTTTTCTTGGCGCTGAGGATAAAAATCAATAAGTTCCCGATTACCACGTTAAAACATTTGTTGATTGTGAATACCATGGGGATCATGTTTCTCGCACCTTGATTTACACATTTGGCAATCGAAAGATTCCCGACCTTTGATAAATATTTCTCTAAAATAGTAAAAAATTCATTGATACTTTAATAATTTACAAGCGTGTATGAATACAAGTTTTCATTATTAATAAGAAAGCTTTATTTGTATTTTGAAAACCATCGCCCATCTTACAACTCTTTGTGGGACGTTTTAAGAGAGTCTCTACTAGCAATACTTTCTCAACGTTTTCGCATTCCATGGTTTCTTGAGTCTGGTGTCATCCAGCTCTTCCAAGCTATAGGCACATGGCCTTGCTACCTCTATCACTTTGTAGGGCCCTTACTACTTTGCCTTAAGATAAACTTCCTCATACTTATTTATGTTCAGGGTGACCCACTTTAAGACTAAGTCCCCATGATGAAATGTTCATACTCGGACTCTTTTATTGTAGAAGTGGGTTATCCTTTGTTGATAAACTGCTACCTTGTGTGCTGACCTCTCTCGTTGTTTCCTTATTGGATCTTTATTATGCTCCTCTTCAAAATACCGGACTCTATAGGTAGGCATTTCGATCTTCATCGGGGTTACTGCTTTACACATACATGCCAAATAAAATGAGGTTTCACCCGTTGAATCTTTGCATGTGGTCCGATGCCCCTATACGAGCTCTGGAAACTCCTCCACCAATAAGCCATTGTGTGTCCCGAGCCTGTCCTTTAAATTATTTTTTATTATTTTATTGGCTGGTTCAACCTGTCCATTTGACTTAGGGTAGGCTGGTGAGGCAAACCTCAATGCAATATGAAAATCCTCACAAAACTTCCTAAAATCCATGTTGTCAATCTACTCCCTATTATCTATAGCAATAGCCTGGAGAATTTTAAACTGACAAATAATATTTTTTTTTCATGACTCAATAATCCTTTTCTTCTTAATGGTGGAAAACGGCTCGACTTCTCCCCACTTTTTGAAATAGTCTATAACCATAATGACATATTTTCCTTGTCTTTTACCCACAGGTAGTGGACAGATAAGATCCAATCCCCATTGGATAGATGGCCATGGGCTAAAAAAATAATCAACCGCTCTGGTGGTTGTTTGGGAACATTTGAATTCATCTTACATCGATCACAAGCACGAGCAACCTCGATCCCGTCCTGATACATTGTAGGACAATAGTTGTCTTGTCGAGTGCCTTATACTATATTGATCTTCCTCCGCCATGACTCCCACATATGCCTTCATGGATCTCTATTAGGACATAATTATCATCATCGGGTCCAAGACACCTTAGATAAGGCATTGTGTACCCTAACTTGTACAGAACACCATTTATAAGACAAAAATAAGTGCTGCAATACTTCACCTTCCTCACACTTTTTTTGTCTTCAAGTAGTTCCCTAGACTCTAGAAATTTCTTGATCGAGTCCATCTAGGTCGGTTTGCCTTCTGTTTCCACTTCTATCACACTCATGCTATTTGGCCCAATGTTTTATAGAGGTATGACCCGTGGAATCTTGGATTTGATTGACAATGTCAATTGGGCCAATCAATTTGTCTAGTTGTTATTGTCCTGACCTATCTGCTCAAAAGTGACATTTCTTATCCCTTCAAGAAACTTTCTCACCACCTCGAGGTAAGCTATCATAGTGGGCTTCCTAGCCTGAAACCCGTTGTTTAGTTGTTGGACAATATACTATGAGTCACTCTTTAGTACCACATCTCTGAACTTAATTGCATCATATAATCTCAACCCGACCAAAATTGCCTAATACTCTACTTCGTTATTGGTTGCCTTAAACATGAACCTCAGTGCATAGCTTATCTTGTCACCACGCCCCTTACTAAGAATGATACAGGCACACAACCTTAGGAACTAACTTACTAATCCATATATAACTCTTATCTCTTGCCTTCTTTCCTGACCACCAATATTTACGGTCTTGTGAATTCAACCATGAAATCAACCAAAGCTTGCCTCTTGATGGATACCTGAGGGAGATAACAAATATCATACTTATTGAGCTCAACTAACAACTTCACAAGACAACACGATATTTCTAGTTTATGCAAGATTTACCTAAGGGGATAGACGATGTATACATTGATGGGGTGTTCTCGGAAATAATGGAGTAGCTTTCAGGCCACTGTAATTAATGATAAGGCCATTAACTTATAGGGTGGGTACCTAGTTTCCATGTATAATAATACCTCAATAAAATAGTACACTGACTTTTTGACCATTTCTATTTCTTGAACTAAAACTGAACTAACTCCATATGGTGAAACAACTAAGTGTATAAATAACTTCTTACTCGGATTTGGCTTAGCCATAAGTGAAGCTCAGGTCAGATACTCTTTGAGCTTATGGAAAGCATCATCACTCTCACTAGTCCATTCTACCTCATTTTTTTGCCTTTTTTATTAGTTGAAAGAATATGTTACACTTATCGGTAGCTTTGGAAATAAACCGATTAAGCACTGTGACCTAACCAATCAAACTCTGAATCTCTTTCACTATCATCCAAGACTTCAAGTACTACCTTGATCTTCTGGGGATTAGCTTTGATGCCCCTTGCGCTGACCACATAACCCAAGAACTTTCCTGATGATACGCCAAATGCACACATCTCTGGGTTCAATTTCATCCATTGGAGTTTAAAAATCTCCTTGAGGTCCTTCAAATGATCATCGAGCAACACTGATATTATGATCATGTCATCGATATAAACTTGTGAGATTTTACTAAATAGGGGGTTGAAGACCCGATTTACCAGCCTTTGATTTATCGCCCCTACATTCTTCAACCCAAAAGGCATCAATTTGTAACAATAAATCCTCTAATCGATAATGAAGGTTGTATTCTCCTCATTCTCTGGAAACATTCTGATCTGGTTATATCCTGATAACACATCCATAAAACTAAGAAGCCTGTGACAAGTTGTTGAATCCACCAACTGATCAACTTTAGGCAGTGGGAAGCTATCATTTAGGCAAGCTTTGTTCAGGTCTGAGAAATCTATAACAAAGGTTGTATTCTCCTCATTTTCTATTTTCCATTTTCCTTTTTTACTAAGACAACATTCGCTACCATCATTGGTACTTTACTTCCCTGATAAAACTAACTTGTAACAACTTGTCCATTTCTGCATAGATTGTCTCATCTGCTTCATCTCCTTGTGAAACTGATCAACCAATAGGCGGTGACCCGAGGATAAACATTAAGTATATCTTAATGAGTCTAAGCGAAAACATCAACATATTCCATATTTTCACTCTTTACGCCATCCCGACCCCAACTTTTACCAACTTCTCTGAGCCAATGAGCTCTATTGTTTCCAGTTCCTCTCAGGTCGGGGGTCAGTTGTCTCCACTTCTGTAGACTCCTCATTCTGCTATTTTCTTTTCTGCCCTTCAACATCAGTGATATATAGGGTCTCCTTCAAAGTGTTACGAAATAGCCTCTTGCCATTCTCTGGCTTCCATAAACAATCCCAACTCGATCCTGAGTTGAGAATTTCAGCTTCAAGTAGTAGCTCGATATTTTTTCTCTTGATTTCATCATAAAAGATCTCCCCAGAGTCATCTGGTAGCTGGTCAAACAATCCACCACCGTGAAATCCATCATTATGATTAAAGTATGAGGGATTGCTCCAATGGTCATTATGAGTTGTACTTGACGCAGAGGAATAATAGTCCATCCTCCAAACCTATAAGGCCTTAGCATCATTTATCAAGGTAGTAAACTCCACACCCAGCCCGTTAAAAGCCGCATTCTAAAAAATTTCAACAACACTCCCTGGATTCACTAATATAATATCTACATCAGACCTGCCTATATTGGAAGTGATTATAAATGCATCATCGTGAGGGTAACTTACTCCCCGAGCTTCCTCTTCAGTGAACATTATAATAACAAGTCTGGCTTTCTAAATATGAGGGGCTCTTTTATTATTCAAAACCTCAGAGCCATTAATTCTACAGTAAATATTTCTGGCCTGATTTGAATCTCCAACTAATGTTCTTTCTACTACTATTATGAACATAAGTCGCTGCTCTTGACGTTTTATGGACCTCATGATTTCATGGTCTATGCATTCCTTCAAATATCCATTTTAAACCAGATCCTCAACCTTTTCCTGCAAGCCGTTACATCCATCGGTCTCAAGGTCCTTCATATTATTATGGGGGAAATAGGCCTCTTCGTTCCTCCGATTAATTGGGAACCTTATAGGGACAAATTCTATTAACAATCTTTATTTTATGTCTCGCGAACTATCATATACAAAACTCTATTAATGGTGGTGTATATTGCACCCCCCGTCACCTAAGCAACCTTGATAGGGGGCTTTCATCCTGGCACCAGGTTCCTCTAGGCTAGAGGCTTGAATTTCATTGTTACAGCCATCAGTCTCAAGGCCCTTGACATTATTATGGGGAAATAGGCCTCTTGGTTCCTCCGGTCAATTGGGAAACTTATAGGGCCAGGTTTTGTTAACAACTTTTTATCCCCGTCACCTGGGTAACCTTGATCGGGGGCTTTCATCCTAACACCATGTTCCTCTGGGCTAGAGGCTTGAATTTCTACATTTGACCTGAGCCTCTCCAACCGCTATTATCCTGGTGGTCATCCCTTTTCACTTTCTTATTCTCCCTTTTATTACCACTTTGAACAATTTTCTCATCTTCCTCTAATAATACAAACCTTCTAGCATGTTCTAGGGCTATGGCATAGTCAGGTATCTCATGAATCCTAAGGTAGGATCACAATCGCCCGACCCTTAATAGGCCCTTCAAACTTTCCAGAGCTTCAGGGGACTCATACGCTCCGACGTCTAATATTAAATTATAATACCAGTCTAAGAAACTTTTGAGTGGCTCATCGTCCCTTGTTTTAACATCCTTAATGACTCGATCAGCTTTCTTGGAGTGTAAGCTCATTTAAGCAACATACGAATGAATTTTTTAGTTATGAAAAATAGTTGATACTCTCGATCGTCAAAGGGAAAGGTTTACAAAATGGCTCTCCAACCATACCTTGAATTTACATCAATAGTAAAAACTTCTCCATGTATAGCTTTGGGTCAATATTGCCCTTGTATACATCAATTGCAGGCATGGACAATCTCTTCCAGAATGATGCATCTAGAACCTCTTGAGTTAAAGGAGATTCCATCTCCAAATCTTGGTCACTCCAAGCGCCCCCTCGTGTACCTATCTCTCATCATTTTTATTTCTTGGTGAAACCAATCTCTCAAGTGGTTTTCGAAACTTTCTCATCTCTTGCCAAAGACTTCTCCATTATTCTCTCAGATTATGACATCTAATTCCTTACGGAGTCATTTTTTCTAGCTTATTGTAATGTCATGAATCATGCTCCCTACGATAGGGGTTGCTGTCAGATGACTCAGGTGTTCGCTCATTGTCACTCCTTACTCGAGGCCTATCTGATGATGTTGCGCAGGCTATAACAATTGATCTCACCCTTGTTGGTTCTCTTCTTATGGCCCCATGTTTCCTTTTTTCACCAACCACTCTATTTCCACTGGTAATGTCTTTCATTTTACCACTGGGACTCGCAGGAGCTTGTGTTGGAGTTGGTGCTTGAAGCGCCAATCCAAATAATATATTGTACATTACATTTTATTACTTATTAATAAAATAACTATATTTTCTTTCAGCCATGTTAATGGTAATGTCATTATGCATATTAGTTTAATATATAAATATAGTGAGAATGACATCAATCTTAGAATAGACATGTAGTAATACTAGACACTAGATGGTCCGATATTGGGATAATATTGCTATTATAAAATATTCTTAGAGTAAGTATTCCTAGTCGTTGGTTTCAGATAACCTAAAAGACTAGAACATGTCGTATGTTGAAATTAGAGTTCCAATGGTTTAACCTGACGTACTATGAGCAAGAGAAGCTCATATAAACATGTAGATATTCATTGGAGTGATTACTGAATGACTCATATGTGATTCCAAATAGTTGGAAGTACATACCACCATCAATAGGAATCTCCTCAAGTTGAGTATCGTATTTGATCCTTTGGCTAGAGTATCATAAGTCAACATGAGATATACGCCTTGGAAAATTGACAGTGTAATATATGTTTCCAAAGCACTACATGGATAGCCTACGATAGAGAAATTATTAAACATAAGTGATGATCTTGACTTGTATTGTTCAGAAAGGTCGTTCGTGCTCTTCCCAAATTCAAAGGTGGCCAAATTACTTACATAAAAGCTAGGCTTATATGAGGAACGTGTCTGGACTTAGAGAGTCCCACATTACGAAGTATACTCATTGAGAACTTGGGTAGTCGATAATGTTTGATAATAAATAATATTTGATATTATAATTTTCAATAATCAAGTGTTATTGGATAACAATGAGTAAACTTTGTCTTGATTTATTTTGATTAGATTAAAGTGTTAGACAAAAGTGAATAGTCACACTTAATTATACATATTTGGAAAAAATGGATTAAGCCCACATAAAAGTTAATTACAACTTTTATTAATTAAAAATTGCATAAGTTTTGCTATAAAAAGGCAAGCTTGAGCAAGTTTTGAAACAAGGCAAAACAAGTTAAAACAAACATTAAACAAAAGAAAAAATATTAGCCTAAGTAAAGTTTTTATGGTGGAAGCTTTGGAAGTTCTCTATAACAAAAAAGAGAAGAAGATTGTATCTTCAAATCAAGCTTGCTAGCTTTGAAGTTCTCTATAACAATAAGGAGAAAAAGATTGGATCTTGAAATCAAGTTTGCTAGGTAAGTTTGATATTCTCTAAAGCTATATTTGCATTAGTGAATTATTATCATTAATGAAATATATAATGATATATTATGTATTGGATACATAATAATATAGCTTGATGTTGAAATTAGGTTAATCAATTGTGTATGGATGCTTTAGAAGCATACACATAATATGATTGTGATCGGGTCAAAATGTTTATCTTGGACATAAATATAAAATTAGAGTTGGAACTCTAGATAAAGGCTTGGAGCTATGGCTACCATTCTAGAATTAGTTGACCATATTTGAGTAACCTAAAATTGTTCATGAGTGACTTTATTATGGGATTCTAATTTAGTTTATGTTTTAGATATAAAATTTATGCATGTGCGTATTTAGAATAAATTTATGTTTTTGTAAAATTATTTGATATTTTGAAAAATGTGATTTTATTCTATAACATGTGTTGATATTGGTTTTAATGTTAAAATTTTATTTTTGACATTTGGAAGCGTTTAGGGAAGGTTGAAACCAATTAAGATAAAATACATTAGTTCCATCAGCTCTTTGGAAAGAGAATTAATGGAAACAATGAAAACAAAAAAATATATATATATACTATTATGCGTAAAATACATAATCAGCACAGTGCAAGCGAGCGCATTGTAGACCACATTGTGAGCGCGTACACTGTAGCACTCACGTCACGCACTGAAATTTATTGTCCGGACTCCTATTTAGTCCCAGCTTTTTCTTATACAATCGTACTAGAATATAATATTCTACAAAATTATTTAAAATACATCCATGCTTGATATCCACATGTTATACCCACTTCCACTGCTCAGGTACTGATTCGATCTAAGGGGTCCCACAACCGCCCAAATAGAATGGTATCAGCGCAAGTTTTAGCCATGCAACACATGTGTTTGAATCTATGCCTCTGTAATTTTATTTTAATTATGCATAAGTCATATTGGATATGCATTACATGTTCTAAATTAAAATTTTTTATTTTGACCCAAGCTTATTATGACTTGATTGTCATAAATCTCCCATGATTAGGTGATTTTTTCTAAGTAATAGTATTAATAATATTGGAGCATTATTGGATGGTTCGTCTTGTCAATATGGAGATGAATGAGTTCTTATTATTTGTGCCTAATACAGTCATTATTGTTATGGTATAAGTGATCAGAACTTAGGTCACTCTGGTAAAATATTAGATGTAGTGTGATGAGTTGACGTAGTCACCCAATACTGTCATTATTGTGAGGGTGTACGTACGAAGATCTTTAGTGCACATTGACAAGTATACACTTGGAACACGTCTTAATCTAATACCGTCATTCTTCTGAAGATAAGATATGGTTCAGGACCGCACTTAGGAGTCACATGGATGTAATTGACCTTTAGGTCTACTAATTAGTTTATGAAGGCCAAAACCGTCATTATTATGAGGCTGGAGTAAAAATTATGGGATCCACTTCCCATGGATGAAATTTGATTGCAAAATTTCTATTTTTTCATTAATAGGGATTATGGAATTATGTAAAGTAATTGGAGGGCACTAATAGATTTAAAATCCATCATAATATCAGTATTTTGTTTTATTGAAATAAAAATATTTTGCTAGTGTTTAATTGTTGTCTTGTAGATGGCTGCAGCAAATCCATTAGCACGAATTTTTAATTCTAAAAAATTGAAAGAAGCTTAGAACTATTTTGAATGGGGAATGAACATTCGTATTGTCTTGGAGTCAGAAAAGTTGAGCTAGTTGATGATCAATCTATTGCTTGTTGAAATTGATCCTTATTTCACACTTGAAAAGCGAGAGACTTTTGAAAAATGGAAGGATGATAACCTAAGGGTGAAATCCTATATTTTAGGATCGATGGTTCCTGATTTGTTAAGATAGTAAATAGAAGTATGTGGTGCTTGGAGCATTATGAGAACACTAAAGGATTTGTTCAAAGCAAATCAAGAAATTAAATATATCGAAGGTTTAAGGAATTATTCCATGCTACGCTCAAGGATGAAGAGTGGTCAGCATTCATGTTTTGAACATGATCCACTAGATCCGATATTTGGAACGACAAGACATTATGATCGATGAACTACTAGGCCGAAATTTGATTCTATCTTCTTTGCCTAGTACTTACGTTTGTTTTGTGTTAAACTTTTATATGCATTTGATGCAAGGCATTTACGAAGAACTTTATAACATCTTATGCACAGCAGAGAATGATTTGAAGAAAGACAATCTCATTTTATACCTCCATGGTAGAGCAAGCTCTTCAAAGGCTTCTATATAGTCGAAGAAAATCAAAATGGGAAAGAAGAAGATATCAAAGATAGACTCCAACAAGTACAAAACTGAAAGACCGCATGTAATTCGTGATGATGTTTACACTATAAAAAGTCTGGACACTGGAAGAAAGATTATCCATAACTGAAAGGAAAGGCATATCCCTCAGATACACTTTATATTTTTCCTATTATTGATATCTCATTAGCCTTATATACAATTAGTGGATGGGTATTAGACACCGTTAGTCCCACTCATATTTGCAACTCCATGTAGGTCATTAGGGTTCAAATAAAGTTAGACAATGGGAGATCCAGCTTAGAGTTGGAAATGGTGAGACATTGGATGTCAATACCATATGAACAATTGTTCTAGATCTCCCTAATGAATGTAAATATTTTTGAATGATTGTTATTATATACCCTCTCTTATTAGATAAATAATATCATATCGATATTGGATAAAGAGTGATATAAAATAAACATTAAAGATAGTGCTTTTATGTTTATATGCTAAAGAAAACTATTTGATATGTGAATGTTCTTTATCTAACTGTCATTATATTTTGGAATCATAATGGGATGTTTTTAATATAGAGAAAAATACAAGTAAAAGATCTGAATTAAATAATACTGAATTATGGCATATGAGATTGGGCTATATATATGTCAGACGCCTTTCAAAATTAGTTAGTAATGGTTTGATTGAAGATCTCACCTTAGATCCTTTTCCAATTTATGAGTCATATATCCAAAGAAAAATGACAAAGGCCCAATTTCTTGGTGTTGGATATTGTGCTAAAGATTTATTGGAATTAGTACACAATAATATTTGTGGTCTACTAAAACATGCCGCTCATGATGGTTCAATATACTTTGTGACTTTGACTGATGATAAATCGAGATATGGTTATGTCTATTTGATAAGGCATAAACCGAAAACATGTGAAAAGTTTAAAATATTCTGAAACGATGTAGAAAACCAATCGGGAAATTCATTATTTTTTTAATCAGATCGAGGTAGTGAATTCATGAGTGATAAATTCAGAAGTTATTTAAGAGAGAATGAGATTCTCACCCAATATAGCCCACTAGGAACTCCTCAACACAATGGTGTGTCTGAGCAGAGAAATCATACTTTATTGGATATGATGCGAGATCTATGATGAGCTATACAAATCTTCCATATTACCCTTGGGGTTATGCTTTACTTATTGCTGCCTACATACTTAACAGAGTTCCATCAAAAGCTATTTCTAAGATCTCATATCAGATATGGTTCGGTAGAAATCCAAGTCTTAGATATGTAAAGATTTAGAGTTGTCCTATATACATTAGAGTTGAGCTGCGGGATAAACTAGCACCCATTGGGTATAAATAAGGTTTCATTGGGATATAAATTCTACCATTTTGAGCATTGAAATGTATTTGTTGCTCATTTTTCTACTTTTCTTGAAAATGAATTTTTGAGAGAAAGTGAGAATTCTAGAAAGATTGAACTCAATAAGTTAGGTCCCAATATTGAAGAACCTGAGATGGAACTAGTGATCTAACTAGGTGAAGGATCTACAACTCATGTTCTACGTAGGTCGAAAAGAATATCAAAGCCTCTAGAGAGACTATTTTTAATGTATAATACAAGCCTTGATGTTCTCCTATTGGAGGAAATGGATATGACTATATATAAATAAAAGATATTGGATATCGATTCGGAAAAATAGCAAGAAGCCATTAAGTCCGAGATGGATTTTATGCATGACAATCAAATCTTGGACTTGATTGAACTTTATGAAGGAATTTAACCTATTGGTTGTAAATTGTTTTATAAAATGAAGCGAGGGCCCAATGGAAATGTGGAAACCCTTAAAGCCCAATTGGTATCGAAAGGTTTTACTCAACGTCTTAAGATTGACTATAAGGAAATTTTTTCAGCAGTAGCAATACTAAAATCCATTAGGATTCTTTTAGCCATTGCTACATATCACGATTATAAGATATGGAATATAGATGTGAAAACCGTGTTCCTAAATGATTTCCTCAATGAGGATATCTATATGGAACAACCAAAATCCAATAAGACTTCAAACTTAGTTTGCAAGCTCAAGAAGTCTATTTATAGACTTAAACAGATATCTCGAAGCTGGAATTGTCATTCTGATGAGAAAATTAGATTATATGGATTCATCAAGAAGAAGGAAGAACTGTGTGTTTATAAGAAAGTTAGTGAGATTATGATATTATTCATTGTATTGTATATAAACAATATCTTTATCATTGGGAATGATATAGGATTGATGCAAAATATGAAAGCCTAGCTTTACAAGAACTTATCCATGAAAGACATAGGTGAAACTTCTTATATACTAGGTATAATGCTCTATCGAGATAGATTTATGAAGCTTATAGGGTTGTCCTAATCAATGTACATAGGTAAAATATTAGAAAGATATTGTTTTACTAACTATAAGGCAATAAATGTACCTTTTCAATATGGCCTACATCTTTCAAAGAAAATGGTGCCTTAGACTGAAAAAGAGAGAGTTAGAATGTCTAACCTTTCATATGCTTCTTGTATTGGAAGCATTATGTATGTTATGTTATGCACGAGACCTGACATCAGTTTCAGTGTTAGTGTGAGTAGTCGATATCAATTTGATCAAGGTAATGATCATTCGACAGTCATGAAAAATATCCTGAAATATCTTAAGTGTGTTAAGGATAAGTTTCTCATATATAGAGAAGATGAGCTACAAGTTAAGGGTTATACAGACTTTGACTTTCAGGAAAATTCTACATATGGATACATATTTAAACTTAATGGCGGTGCTGTTAGTTAGCGATGTTCAAAGCAAGGCTCAATAGTTGATTCCACCACTAGAAATATATCCAACAATATTTATGTCTTCCGTATAGGGGAGTGTGGAATTTGAGTAAAATTAGTGAAAGCAATAATGTTTAAAAGACCTTAAATTTTTGTTAAATACTTATTACAAGATCTTTAAAAAACTTGTCTTCTCAACAGAGTGCGTGATACAAAATGAATCATTGGCCCCAATTTCCTAAATTGGCATCGTAAGCTCAAGATTGTATTGGATTATGAGTGTCTCTACTATGTTCTCGATATGATAGATCTTGATCCTATTGATGATGATCCCCTACTAAAAGGCTGCTACTTATCACAGATGGTAGAACTATGAGCTCAAGTTAAGAAGTTACATCAAAGCCTCTCTAAGCTGAGCTGTAATATGAAAGGTATGATTTATCGGTGGACATAATGGAACACCTACAAGATTTGAATGGTGAAAGTAGTGAAATTTCTAGATACGATCTAGCCAGCAAGTTATTCAGGATGAAGATGAAGGAAATGACTCCAATCTCCGATCATGAGCTCCAAATGATCAATCTAATTGATCAAACATATAAATTTTCAAGGTTATGGTGGATTTGATCCTACAGTCTTTGATTGTCGCCTTAAATGGCTTCATTTCCAACTTTAACATTAACAAGTTGGTTAGATCAACTAGGTCACTTAGAGAGCTTCATGCTCATTAAAGACCTATGAAAAGACAAAATAAATCTTGAAGGTTGAGGGAAATGAAAAATGGGCTATTCTTGTCGTCACTGGTCCTCACAAAAGTAAGAAAAATGAAAAAGGGTAAGAAACAAGCCTCTAAGAAATCTAAGCCCACTTGAGGCATATCGAAGAAATAGAAAGAAAAGAAGGCTTCAGTACCTTGCGACCTTAAAAAAGAAAAAAAAAAGTATGTCATCATTCTTTGTTTTATTGAAATGAATCTTGGAATAAGTTCCTGATGAGAGCATGAAAATATACTTTAAACAACACTTATTCAGGTTTATTGTCAAGTATTTAATTCTATATTTTAAATTTTAGTATATAATTTTTATCATTATATTAATTTAGAAAGAATTTATTATCTAAGTTAATTTAGTAATTTCCCTCTTCAGTATTTGTAGGAATTGGGAAGCAAATAAGGCATGCATTAGGTTGTTTGTTAAAGCAACAAATCATTGTTAAACAAGAAAGTCAAAAAAAGAGAAGAAAACATGGACCGTGAGAGAAAACCAAAGCCGTAACTTTTAACCATAAAACCAAAGCATGAAAAAATAGAAGTTTTATTTGTTGAATTGGAAAGAACAACATGGGCCTAAGATCCAATTAAATTAGGTTTCCAATAATTCTTGTGATACAAAAGCTCTAGGCGTGAAAAAATATATATATATTAAGGAGAGCTTCACGCGTGTGGGGGATTTGGCCGAAAATGAGAGCTTCAGCGAGAGCTGCAGGCATGAGAAGAATTTTTGAAGTAGAGCGCTGGGCGTAGCCTCAAGCAGGGGAGAAACAATTACAATGCCTCTAATCCCTTCAGGTTAGATTTATTTTTATGGAGAATTAATCTACTAGGCAAAGCTAGGGATGAATTCTTATACTTAAATTCATAAATTTGTGTTCCTCATTCATGAATAATTTTTATAATTTAATACAATTGATGTTTATTGTTCTTTATTATCTTACGATTATTGAGCCCATAAATTATGTTTTGTCAACTCCCATATAGATCCAATCATGCTTCTTCTATATGTGATTTGTGAACCCAGTTGTGACGGGTAAAAGTTGTTTTATGTGTTAGTCTTCTGTTATAGTATCGACGTTAGATAGCTCGTAACGATGACTTTGTGTGTGTTGTTAACATAGAGAAAATAATCATTAATTACCTTAGAAATTATTATGTGTAGAATTGAATATATTCTTACTGTTGGTTTGGGATGTGAAACTTCCAGTTGAGTAATAACAGGAATCAATAACTGAATATAGGAGTTTGATACAAGAGGAATTCCCGATGCTTTGTCATATTTCTTTACTGATATTCTTTAAGTATTTTCCATAGTTTTTACTTTACTTTATCAAATCAATCTATCTCTTTCTATTAAGTTACTGCTAATATTTTTGTTTGAGTAAATTAGTTCCTGTAACCATCTCTCTGAGGAATAGACACCCCAATTATACTGCAATAGTCGCAAGTATCTTTTAGGCGTAATCAAAATTTGGCGCCGTTGCCGGGGAGACAGTTACAATATAAAAATCTGGTTTGCTTAGTCAACAACGAAGCGGTAACTTTGTTCCATCCTTATTTTATTTACTTATTTATTTCAGTTTTTATTTTATTTTGATTTTATTATTTATTTTAGTTTTAGTTTTAGTTTTAGTTTTAGTTTTAGTAGACTTTAATCTCTAGTTTCATTCATTTTATTTTTGTTTCTCGTATTATTTGAGTTTAATTGTATGTCTAGACTTAGGGATCGGTTGGATAGATTTGCTAGAGTAGAAAATGAAGATTCAGAGTCAAACTAAGACTCATAGAGTTTGTTTGACAATCTATTTGCCACACCATCCACATCTAGTGAACACACTATGTGCACATACAAGAGACCACCCATGCAGTCTCTTGAGGAATACCTCCACCTCACTCGCATAGCTATACCATCGTGCATAATATTTCCTCCTAATGCACCACATATAGACTTTAAACCTGGGATGATACAATACCTCCCAACCTTTCATGGTTTAGAGAACAAGATCCATGTGTGCATATTAGAGAGTTTGAAGAGGTCATAGCAACTTTCCATAACTGGTTTGGAACCACTAACACAATTAGACTTAAGTTCTTCCATTTTTCCCTTGAGGATAGGAAAAATTATATTATATTTCGGGTATATATTCTATCTTTCTCACAACATATGGATCCCACAACTGTGTGGGACCCAGCTGCTGTGAGAGAGATGGCATATACACCTGAAACATGATATACTATCTCTAAGGAGAGAGCTAAAAGTTGGTTGTATTCTTTAAGACATAGGTGTAGGCATTACATTTTTGCATATCAGCCCGATGATGAGTCTCGTATAGAGGCACTATCTCTTTAGTTGTGAAAGCCGAGGGAAACGGACATTGGAAGGGTAAAGTTGGAAAACTGGAATTTTTGTTGGATTTAATCCCATTGTTTAGCTTCGGTTGCTTGTTGGACCTCTGTTTCAAAGCTCATCATCGGCCCATAAACCACTTACTTACCCATAAACCAAACCAAAACACCCAAGCCTACCCAAAGAACCAAAGCACACGCCCATGAAGCCTCATTCACGCCCATCCCTCTCATAATTAGGTAGATGCACATTTAACACATGCTTAAATCTTGTAAAATCCCTCCCTAATTAAGAAAAATCAAATCAAATCCCTTACTAAATCAAATCCAATCACCATCCTAAATTGGGAGATCTATTCCTTATGAGATACCAATTAGAATAAATGTCACCATCAATGGAGATTCTATCCTAATCGGATTAGGAAAGCCCCATCTCATTTGCCTATAAAAAGGACCCATCACCACCATTCACAACCCTAGCTCACATAACTCATATTCACGCCTAAGACAAGTTTAAGCCTTCCTTTGCACACCCAAATACCTCCTCCAAGCCTCACTGCCGCATCCACCTAAAGCCCTCACTGCCGTGAACCACCTTCTCACCCATTCCAGTCACGCCTAAGCCACTGCACACAGCCCATTTACCGTACCTAAACCTCCCTTCATAGCCCTCAAATCACGCCAAAACAAGCCCCAAACATTGCCCCAAGGTCGCACAAACAGCCCCCACACACAGCCCATCAATTCACCGCCAAACCGAGCCTAAAACACTCACTGCACTATACCTTTACTGCCGCAAAACAACCCCTGACCTGATCTGATTTTTCTGCGATTTTAACCCATAAAACAGCCCCAAAACCACCCTAAAATTGCACTAAAAAACTGCACAAAGTTCCCCCTAAAAACCTTTAAAACCGCAAGCCAATTAGCCTCCAAAATCACCCAAAACAGTCCACCAAACGACCAAACAGTGACCTGAAACGTAGCAGTGAAACAGCAGTGAAACAGACCTAAATTAGCAGCCCAAGCATCAAAACAACGAGGAAAGACGTTAAGTAGACAAATCGGAAAAGTATCGGATCAATCACCCTTCCAACGGACGTGTAACGCCCTTTCTTGAGACGACAAAAGAAGTTAGACCTGAGGGCACCTTTTTACTTATCTTCTTTCGTTTTATTTCATTTATTTTAAAATATTATTGCATGAGAGTCGTTTGAGGCATGATGTGATTGTTGGATGTGCGGGATATGTGTTCCCCTTTTGTGGTATATCGGATGGAAACCCGGACGTAAATTTCATAGCCGATTCCGAATGGACGGTAGTACGGTCTGCCCTCGGGATACAATGCCGCGTACCACTTAAAATACACATATCTCGTCTCATCCAAATTTGTATTTGAGCATGTTGTAGTTTATAGGTCGTTTATTTATTATTTTAAGCATGATTTAATTTAGTTTGTTATTTATTTTTTTAGCATATCCATGTTATTCTTTATGCATGTTATTAGTTTACGTTATATTTGAAGAATGATTTACCTATGTTGATTCTATGGTTTTATATGCTCATTGTGTGGAATTGCGTTTGCTGTTTAAAGACTTACTTTCAAGCATGCGAACTTAGAATAGGATTTGTTTAGCGAATGCATGTTAGATCTAAATATCCTTGAGCATGATTATTGAGTAAACTCGGTTGATTTATTGCACAAATTATATCATCACAAGTGGCATAAGTAAGAGACCATTCCGAACCCAATGGTTTGAGGTCTTCTCTTGCGATGGGTGAGTGCGGCCTTAAATATTTGTCCCGGTTCACACTGGGTGGCGACTCCATTATTCTCCGGTTTAAACCCCCGCGGGCTACTCCGTACTCTCACTAGGCCGCGAGCCTAGAACAGCATGCGTCGCCCAAGTTCTGTGTCCTACAGTCTGGCGACTCCATTGGAGATAGAAAATCGGCCTCGAAATCATGTCTTGTGATATGTATAATTTGTGTTTTAATTGGTCTTTTCTATAGTGGGTTGAGGGGGTTAATCAAAGGCTTTGTTAAAGCTAGGTAATGGTTGGGTGTCTTCCTTCATTCACTACCTTTCGAGGAAAAGCTGCGAAGGCACCTAGATAATCATTACCCGTAGCTTGTTGTGATAGACTAGTTTGGAGGACTCGTTGTTTATTCCTGTCACCAAGCGATAAGAGCCTAAGAGGCTTGGGTATTTAAGAGAGTTCGCTCCACCCTCCCTATGGGGAATCTACAACGGGAAATCCATTCGACAGTTAATCACACATCGTAACTCGTTGGCAAGTACCATAAGGTTTAAAAAGGTGCGCTCACTCGGTCGCTTGAACTCTTGAGTGGTGTAGACAACAGAAACTGGGGCGACGCATGCTGTTTTGGGCTCGCGGCCTGGTTGGGAGTACGGAGTGGCCACGGGATACTAAACCAGAGAATGATGGAGTCGCCACCCGGTGTGAACTGGGAAAATGAGATTTAAGGCCGTACTTACCCTTCGCAAGGGAAGACCTCAAACCGTTGGGTTCGGAATGGTCCCTACTTACGTCACCTTTAATGAAAGGATTTATGTAATAATTTAATCAAGCCTAAGTAACACTTATTTCCAAGAATATCATGCTTCTAAATTCACATGCGCAAAAAAGATAAAACTTACACCTAGATTTGCATATATCCTACTTCTAAGTTTACATGCTCGAAAGTAAGTCAAAGTAACGAGAAATATACAACTTCATAGGCATATTGTATTCATGAAAATGCAATCACGTCATAATCACATAAGCACACATAAAAGGGAATAAAATAATGATGAACATGTAATTTCATAAACATTTCATACACGCGGAAGCATAAACAAATAACCATTACATATTCATGCATAATGAAAGGAGTCAACTAAGTCCATGTGTAACACGTTTTATATAACCTATGTCTCAGTTTTACATACAACCTATTTGCATATAATCTAGCTCAAGTTTGCATGAATCACGGTAGATTAAAGTAATGACAGATATACAATTTCACAAACGCATTATTAATGGACATAAGAGTGCAAACAAGCACTAATTGCATAAGCGTACATATTAAAGGGAGGAGATTAAGTGCATAATGTAAAAAAAAAAAAGACAATTAAAGAGACAATCATACGTGAAATAACGTGCCATGATGCGATTTGAAAGATAAATAATGGAGATGAAAGAAAAGAGATGCGACATATGCCCACATCTATATAGGACCTTAAGTGCGTCCGATTGAACGTATCTCACATTCATTAGAATACACTTTGTCCGGCGTGACGAAGTATCGTGGCAAAGGATTTTTAACTCCCCGAAACGGAAGACCTTTCATCCGACTTACTAAGCCCATGCGCAATACAATATGATGCATGATTATGCGAAAAGATGGCATACAAAGAAAAAAAGCAAATAACTGAATACAAGGCGCGGTGAAGCATCATGGTAAAAGATTTTAACCTCTTCAATTAGAGGACCTTTCATCGCACTTACTAAGCCCTTGCACAATTAACACAATGCATACATATGAAACAAAAGTGAATACAAAGATATCCGGCGCGGAGAAGCATCGTGGTAAAGGATTTTAACCTCTTCAATTAGAGGACCTTTCATTGCACTTACTAAGCCCATGCGCTTATCTCAATGCATATATATATGAAACAAAAAGGTAAATGTAAAAATATCGGATTTCGTATACCCGATTGAACATATCTCACATCCAACCGAATATACATTGACCGGCGCGGTGTAGCATCGTGGTAAAGGATTTAATCCCTTCAATTAGAGGACCTTTCATCGCACTTACTAAGCCCATGCGCTCGATCATATCATTACACGAACAAATAATATGTGGAAATTTAATAACGAATAATAAACACACAAAAAACAACATAAAACAAAATATGCGCCATTTGCTCAAGTGGTACGTGGAGTTGTATCCCGAGTGCAGATCATACTACCGTCCATTTCGGAATCAGCTATGAAATTTACGTCCGGGTTTCCATCCTATATACCACAAGAGGCGACACATTTTTCATTTTAATCAAGGGCAATAACACACATCATATTCATAATACATGCATATTTATCTACTCAAGGGCCACAACATGCATTTTATCATAATAATCATGTGAAAAAAACTCAATGAATAATAAAAATAACAAAAAACGAATGTGGAAAATACCCTCAAGTCTAACCTTTTTGTCGACTTTCGGACTTACGTTTCACGGAGATCGGAAGGGGTAAAGTTCCTCAACTTCTCCGTAGTTTAACGTCTGAACTCACTGTTTTGCTGTTTTACTTAATGTTTTATCTCCGTTTTCTACTGTTTTCTCTGTAATTTTTGCTTACTATTTCAGGTCTTGTTTTGGTGTTTTAGTGGACTGTTTTGGGTGTTTTTTAAAGGCTTTAAGTGCAGTTTTTTGTGGTTTCTTAAGGATTAAATGTGCAGTTTTTGTTACTGGTTTGGGGTATTTTTTGGGGCTGTTTGGGGGCTAAATCTTGGTGATGTGGCTGCTATTTTGCGTGCACTGTTTATGTGTTCAGGGGGGCGCTGTTTTGGTGTTTTTGGCATTGATGTAGCTGTTGTTTTTTAGGGCTTGTTTCGGTGATGTATGAGGGTTTACGGGGATGGTTTTCAGTGGTGAATAAGGGCTGTTTTGGTGGGTGTAGTGCCTGTAAAATTTTCGGCTATAGAGGGGTGAAAGGTGGTGATATTCTCGGCAATTGATTAGGAGATAAAGAGAAAAAAATTTTGTCTTGCTTCTTTGTCTTTTGCGTGAATTTGGAGGGATTGGAGAGGGCTTGGGCGTGGACTAGAGAGATGATAGGGCTTGGGCGTGAATGATGATCTTGTGAAAGGGGATGGCTTTAGTTTAGTGTTGTTTACATAGAGGAGGGTTAGGGTTTCTCCTTGTCTCACAAGGAACGAATTTTGGCATTAAAGATATGATTTAATTTGGTGTTGGACAAGGAAAGTCAGAGATTGAGGGGGGACAAGATTGTTTTGGTTTAGGAAGGTTGAATATTCAATTTGCTTTGTTTAGGCATGATATTTGTTAACTTAGGCATATAATATTTTTGTTTAGGAAATTAGAATTTGTGATTTGTCTTAAATAGATATGATTTTATTTAATGTCTCTTTTAATTTGGTAGAATTTAATTTAATGTTTTCTTTAATTTGATAAATGATTTTATTATTTTATTTAATTCAATTAAATTATTTAATTAATATTTAATTTAATTTGGGTGTATTTTAGAGGCCATGGGCGTGTGGGCCTACATGGGTGTGGGCGTGGGCTTTGTCTTGGTGGGTTAGGTGTTGTGTTGGTTTGGTGAGTGGGTTTGGGCCAAGATTAAAAGGTTTGCGGGTTTCTTAGGCCAAATGTGCTCTAGACGGAGGTCCAACAAGTGAGCTTGACGCTAAAAAAAGTGAATAAAAATCTAACAAAATACCGATTCCCTTCCGACGACCATTTCCCGTAATATCCTTAACTAAAAAAGGTAGTGCCCCCAACTGAGACTCATCATAGGGTTTCACATGCGAAAATGCAATGTCTACAGTCGGCCCCACTTTGATGGGACTTGTGCAGTGTGTGACTTTGAACAATCCTATCAAAGTTATACAATGCATTTTCACTCACCTGGCTCGTCTGCTGCCTCGAGCTTAGTTGGTGCTGCAGTGGACCTCGATCCTGGAACGCATCCCAATAACTGAAACCGACAATGGGAGCACCTCGACCCTAGGATGCATCCCGATACCGCTGGAAATGAGGGCCTCACCCTCGATCAGATGATGTAGTGGGCCCTCGACCCTAGGACGCATCACGGAACTATAACTGACAACAGGGGCACCTCGACCCTGGGACACATCCCAAAACTGCTGACGATATGGGCCTCGCCCTCAAGCTGATATGGGCCTCACCCCCAAACTGACATGGGCTCGCCCCAAACTGATATGGGCCTCGCCCCCAAGCTGACATGGGCCTCGCCCTAGAACTGATGTGGGCCTTGCCCCCAAGCTGATATGGTCCTCGCCCTTAAACTGATGATGATGTAGGGCCTCGCCCCCAAGCTGATTTGGGCCTCGCCCTCGAACTGCTATTTTCTCATGTCTTCGAACCTGCGAACACAAAACAAAAAACAAACACGAAGAGAATGCAATGTTACGTGTATGCATAAATGATTTTCTTATTCCGTTGGGTTAAGTCTTCTGCCAATTCCTTTGGTGACTGCTTGGTCTTTTTCTCCCTTAGGCAAAGTACTGCTTCAACCTATCTATGTTGATCGGTTCGGTGAACTTGTTCCCTTCCAAGTCTGATAGCCTCACTGCTCTATTTCCCATTACTTTCTGCACTATGTAAGGCCCTTCCCAGTTAGGTCTGAACTTCCTCTTGGATCTGTGGTCGACGGCTTTGATTACTTAAGTACCAAATCACCATTTCTGATTCTGGTGGGACGTACCTTCTTGTTGAACGCTCGTGCAAGTCTTTTCTGATACAACTGCATGATGTAGAAACTTCATCTCTTCTCATGCAGCAGTGCTAACTGATCAAACCTCTGTGCGGCCCATTCTGGTTCTAGTAACTCTGTTTCCGCTAATACCCTCATAGACTGTATCTCAACTTCCACTGGTAGCACTGCTTCCATTCCATAGACCAAAGAATAAGGTGTGGCTCCGGTTGCTGTTCTTACTGATGTTCTGTACCCCCACAAAGCATATGGTAGTTTCTCAGCCCAATCTCTACAGTTTTCTGTCATCTTGGCTAAAATCATCTTTATAGTCTTGTTAGCTGCCTCAACTGCCCCATTTTCCTGCGGCCTGTACGGTGATGACTTGTGATGGCCTATCTCATACTTCTGCAACATTACCTTCGTCTCTCCCTGAAACTGAACTTCGTTATCTGTAACCACATGGTGTGGCATACCATACCGACAAATGAGGTTCCGTGCTATGAACTTGGCCATCTACTTTACTGTGACGTTACGGAATGATTCGTCTTCTACCCATTTTGAGAAGTAATCCACTGCCACTACTATAAAGCGATGCCAATTCGACGCATTTGGTTGAATTTCTCCAATCATATCAATTCCCCATACTGAGAAGGGCCACGGCTCTGACAACCCGTGCAACTCTGTGTGCGGCAAGTGATTCAAATTACCGTGTGCTTGACAATTATGATAGTGCTTTACCATCTTTGCGCAGTCTGTTTCCATGGTTGACCAGTAAAACCTTGTCTCACTATCTTGCGGGACAAATTCAGCCCGTCCATGTGCGGACCACATACCTCAGCGTGTACTTCTTCCATTACTTGCTGAGCCTCTTCTTTTCTCAAACATTTCAACTAAATACCATTTGTTTGCCTCTTGTACAGTTCTCCTTTCAAAATCACATACTGAGAAGCTAACTTATGAATGGCTAACCTGTCTTTTCTGCCTGCCCATTCCGGGAGTTCCCCATGCTCCAGATACCTTTGAATGCCATGATACCAAGGTTTTCGATCGTGATTTCTACTTCCAGAACTCTTTCTGTCTCATAAACGGGTTTGTTTGCTGTCGTCAGTACCAACGGTCTCATTACTAACTTTTCTGGATTTTCCCAAGTTGCTGCAAGTGTAGCCAGTGCGTCCGCCATCTGATTCTCTTCTCTCGGCAAGTGCTGAAACTTACAATCTGGGATGACCTGTGCCAACTTTCTGAGGTAAAGAAGGTAAGGTTTCAACCATTCTTCTTTCAATTCTCATTCCTCTCGCATCTTCTGAACTACCAACATAGAATCTCCGTAAACTTCCACACTCCCGGCCTTCAAGGCTATCAATGCTGTCAAACCAAAAGCGCATGCCTCATACTCGGGCATGTTGTTAGTCACTCTGAACGTCAGCCTCTTGGCCAGAGGCAAAGTCTCTCCCTCGGGGGTCACTATCACCATCCCAATTCCGGCTCCCTTATAATTCACTGCTCCGTCGAAGTACATTTTCCACCTCTGAATTGTTATGGCCTGGACTTCTTCATCTGGAAATTCAAACTTATACTGATCCCCCTCAATAGGTTGCAATGCCAAAAACTCTGCCAATGCTCGCCCTTTGATCATTTTGGAGGTGAGATACTCAATGTCAAACTCTGTCAGCAACACTAACCATCTACCCAATTTCCCCACTAGCGATGGTACTGAATGCAGATACTTTAGAGGATTCTCCATTGCCAGAACCTGGATCTTATAGGACTGAAAATAATGCCGTAATTTTTTGGAAGCCCATACCACTGCAAGACAGATCTTCTCTACTTCTTGATAACGAGCCTCATACGGGAGCATCTTCTTACTCATATAGTAGACCGCGTGTTCTACCCCCATCTCATCTTCATGTACCATCATTGCCCCCAGTGCTTCTGATTCTATGGCTAAATATAATATCAACGGTCTACCCGGTCTCGGAGGCTTCAACACCGTAGGCTTCACCAAATATTCCCTGATTTTACTGAAGGCTGTCTGACACTGTTCATTCCATCTCACTGGCTGATCTTTCCTAAACACTTTGAAGATAGGCTCACATTCTGACGTCAACTTGGCAATGAACCGACTGATGTACTGAATCTTCCCCAGAAATGCTCTGACCTCCTTCTCAATCTTCGGTGCTAGCATTTCTGTGATTGCTTTGATTTTCTCAGAATCTACTTCTATTCCACCCATTCCCACTGTATGGCCAAGCAATTTCCATGATGTCACTCCAAACACACACTTCTTAGGATTCAGCCGCAAGTTGTATTTGTCAACTCTCTGAAGGAACTTTTCAAGTGCCTCTATGTGCCCAATTCTTGTCTCCGATTTCACCATCATGTCATCCACATACACTTTAATCTCATTGTGCATCAAATCATGGAATAATGTAGTGGCCATCCGCTGATAAGTTACTCATGCGTTCTTGAGCCCAAACGGCATCACTTTGTAACAATAAGTGCCCCACTCTGTGTCGAAGGCAGTTTTGTGCTTGTCCTCCTTAGCCATGAGAACTTGATTGTAACCTGAAAACCCATCTGCAAATGAATACATAGCAGATAAAGCCGCACTGTCAACCAGAACGTCTATATGTGGTAGAGGAAAATCATCTTTGGGCAAGCTTTGTTGAGATCTCTGTAATCCACACACATTCTGACTTTCCTATCTTTCTTCGGCACCGGCACAATATTGGCCAACCACTCGGGATACTTTACCACTTCCAGAAATCCCACATCTATCTATTTCTTTACTTATTCTATAACTTTCTCAGCCCATTCTGGTCTCATCCGTCAAAGTTTTTTTTTCACTGGCCTCATATTCGGATAAGTTGGTATTGTGTGTTGGGCAATGCTTCTGTTTACCCCAGGCATGTCCTCATAGGACCAAGTAAACACTTTGGCATATCTGACCAATACTTCTTCTAATTTCTCCCTCTCCTCGGAGGTAACTTCACTTGCAATCAGAATTTCCTTGGGGTTCTCAGATGTGCCCAAGTTAAATGCAGTAGTTTCGGCCGAACTGATATCAAATATGCTTTATTCATGCAGAGCGAATGGAAATAACTCAGGCAAGTAAGCAAAATAAATGTCTTTATTATGGATAATACGGAAGTACATTCAAATAAGTCAGGAAGGTCAATGTCTTCATCACTCATAGACACTTCTTCTCTACAACCGGGTTCTTTTCAGTCTCATTATTTTCCTTAAGAGTCAGGTTTTCTAACTTTATCAGTTCTTCTTCCCAATTCTCTTCCTCCACAAGTTCTTTAGTCAGCGGCTTCTTACCCAGCATCTCTTGGAAGATCTCAAAACCAGGCACCACAATCCCATTGACTTCTACCTGTTCAGGCTCACCTTGATACCCTGAAGCTTTCACAAAACAATCTTCCAGCTTCAACCCTTTCTTTTTAACCTTCGGCTTATCTTCATCAGACTTGTATCCCAGACCCCTCCGAGTAGTCTGTCCTCTAAAATCCGGCAGTTTTGAACCCTCACCAGGCCCATACTTCATTTTTCCCATGATCCTAGCTACCTTAGGATCCACCCATTCCTCAAAAGTTGCCGACCCTTGGAACCTTACGAAAGGTGGTATTTCCAAAGCGGCCACAGCATTATCCACCTCAGCTCGGATGGTAACAATTTCTCCCTCATACGGGAACTTAATCATCTGGTGCAGAGTAGAGGGTACACCCCCAAGCTTGTGAAACCAAGGCCTTCCCAACAGCAAGGCAAAAGTGGCTGGGATATCCAGCTCTGTAAACTCAACTTCATCCTCAACCGGGCCCACTTTAACCAAAGCCATAAAAGTACCTTCCACTCCTTGCTTACTGTCATCATAAGCTTTAATAGTCATGTTAGAGGGGTCCAAGTTTGTTACCTTCATACCCAGTCTGGCCAAAATCTTCAACGATCACACATTGATGGCCGAACCATCATCCACCATTTCACAGGAAGTCTTCTTACCCTTCACTTCAGCTCTGATAAACAAGGGTCTTTTATGATTTCTACCCTCAGCTGGGAGTTCTTCTTCTGAAAAAGTGATCATCTGCAAAGTTTCTCCTCGTACCGACCCGACAAGCATTGCAGGGTTGGCATCCTCAGGCACCACAATTTTATTCAAGGCCTCAACCATGGCTTGCCTATGCTCTTGAGATGTACACAATAATTCCCAGATGCTAACCTAAGCTCGGGTCTTTTTCAACTGCTTCAACATTGTATCCCCATCAGCATTCTCTGCACTTTCCACGACTTCTCTACCATCGATCAAGGCTTCCTTACCCTTTTCCGCCACATCATTGTAAAAGCGGCCGCTGCGGGTCATTCCCCTCACTTCTTCCTCATCACTACTGGAGAAGTCTAGCCAAAAGTTCTTCCCCTGCTCAGTTTTATCTTCACTATTACTATCCTAGATTCCCAGACAAAAGGTTTGAGGGTGAAAGGTTAAGGACCAGGCTTCTCGTAGGCCGGAGTTTATCATGTAGGTTGGGGGTGGTACTGCACGGTAATTGGGTAAGGGATTTCTGTGGGTATCAGGCTGTTCTGTTCGGGGTCGGGTATTTTCTTGGAGTCTATTAGGTCTTGGATTTCATGGCGGAGTCGAGTGCAATTATCGGTGTCATGGCCTTTTTGTTGGTGGAAGTGACAGTAAAGGTTTAGGTTATAATGTGATGGTGGGGGATTGGGTAATGGTTTGGCTTCCAATGGTTTCAGAAGTTTTGTCTTTTTAATTTCTCCAACACCTTAGACAAGGGCCTCCCTAAGTTGGAGAATCTCCGATTCAGAATGGCAGCAATCTCCGTAGAAACAGGTTTGGTACCCGATGTCTCCCCAATAGGCCTCCTACTTAGGCCATAAACTTCATATTTTTCGCCTCTTCCTCTTCAATGTCCATGACAGTTTCCCTCAACTGTCGAAAGTCTGTAATCATGGAGGTCATCCTCCTCAGATTCCCATAGATGGAGGGCTTGGTGCCCTTGATAATCATCTTAATTTGGTACTTCTTAGAGGTCATAGTCTGTATTTTCAACACCTGACTTCTCCATCGGTCCACATACTCCTTGAAGCTTTCTTCCGGCTTCAGCTTAGAGTTCTCCAAATCACGGAGTGACAAATCAATCTCCAAGTCCGTGACATATTGCTTCAGAAAAGCATCAGCCAACTACCCCCAATCTTCCCTAACCTTCTTCTCAAGGCTGTGATACCAAACTACCATCGCCCCTTCAAGTGACATCCCAAACATTTTATGCACCTGACACTTAGACAAACCCATTGAACTCATGACTGAAACATACTGACGGAGATGGACCCTCGGATCCCCATTCCCATTGAACTTAGCCATATCCGGCATCTTGAACTGAGCTGGCAACTGTTCTTCAAATGTCATTGCCTCATAATCCAACAACTCTTCATATTTACCTCTCATCTTGCGGGTAACTGTTTCAACCTGATCCCGAAGTTTCTAAAATTCTGCCAGAGACCCAATCATTCTACCTGCTGCATATTCTGCCATGTCGTCATCAAAAGCAGGAATCTCATCCCCCAACCCATTCGGAGGCTCCTCATGCCTCACATTCTCAGAATTCCCCCCAGCACGGGGCACAGCCATACCAGCCACAGCAGTAGTCAGGGCTTGCAACTGTTCAGTGATCTTAGTGAGAATGTTTTCCAACCGATCCATACGGGATACCTCATTATCGGATGTACTCATATCTGTTCTCAGTATTTTAGTGAGTCTCGTCCCTTCTCTAACCCAAACGGTATCTATGATGTCTCTTTTTTTAGACATAGAGGGTGTTAACATGATGTATGTATGTATGAGGTGCATAAGATGCATATAACATATAGAACATACTAAATCAATTAAAATTTTTCAAACAAATCGACCCATTATCATTTTAGAAGCTTTTGGGCTAAATGTCATAGGAGTGAACTCGTCTTAGTTTAAATGGCCTAACGAGTTCACATCTCATGGCAAGGAGCCCAACTAAATCCAAATGGTAATGTTCTGAACACAAGCACAAAATTTCCCATCAACATTTAGAGGCCTTTGGCCCAATCGTCATAAGATACGTTCTTGTCCCAGTTTAAATGGCCCAACAAGCTCATATCCAATGACAAATGGTCCAAATGGATCCAAACAACGATGTTCCCAAACATAAGCATAAAGATAATTCAAGCATAAAACAGTAAATTCTACAATGTGGCTTATCAACATTTCAGAAGCTTTGGGCCTAATGGTCATAGGATACGAACTCGCCCCAGTTTAAATGGCCCAGCAAGTTCACATTTCTGACAAAAAGCCCAACTGCATCCAAATGAGGATGGTCCACAAGCACATGCTCAAGGAAATAATTGTTACTTTAGCCATACAACCCCGGTCTATGGGTGGGTTCGTGAGAGTATAGACAAAGACTCTTGCGGGCGAAGGATTGCCTACAACTAGGTCTCCCCACTCAAGGGTTCGAGCAACCAAGCAAGTGCACCTTTTTATACCTTGCGGTATGTACCAACAAGTCATGGTGTGTGACTAACTGTCAAATGGATTTCTTGTTACAGATTCCCCAGAGGGAGGGTGGAGCGAACTCTCTTAAATACCCAAGCCTCTTAGGCTCTTATCGCTTGGTGACAGGAATAAGCAACAAGTCCTCCAAATTAGTCTGCCACACCAGGCCAAGGGTAGTGACTATTTAGGTGCCTCCACAGCTTTTCCTCGAAAGGTAGTGAATGAAGGAAGACACCAAACCATTACCTAGCCTTAAAATGTCTTTGATCAAACCTCCATTTCATCCACTATAGACATGGTCAATTAAAACAAAAATCCAAACATTTCAAGACAATATTTCGGGGCTGATTCTCTATCCCCAGTGGAGTCTCCAGACTGTAGACAACAGAAATTGGGTGACGTATGCTGTTCCGGGCTCGCGGCCCGGTTGTGAGTATGGGGTAGCCACGAGGGACTAAATAGGAGAATAATAGAGTCGCCACCCGGTGTGAACCGGGAAAATGAGATTTAAGGCCGCACTCACCCCTCGCAAGGGAAGACCTCAAACCGTTGGGTTCGGAATGGTCCCTTACTTATGTCACTTGTAATGAAAGGATTTGTGTAATAATTTAATCAAGCCTAAGTAACACTTATTTCCAAGAATATCATGCTTCTAAATTCACATGCTCAAAAAAGTTAAAACTTACACCTAGATTTGCATATATCATACTTCTAAGTTCACATGCTCGAAAGTAAGTCAAAGTAACGGCAAATATAAAACTTCATAGGCATATTGTATTCATGAAAATGCAAGCACGTCATAATCACATAAGCACACATAAAAGGGAATCAAATAATGATGAACATGTAATTTCATAAACATTTCATACCCGCGGAAGCATAAACAAATAACCATTACATATTCTTACATAATGAAAGGAGTCAACTAAGTCCATGTGTAACACGTTGCATATAACCTATGTCTCAGTTTTACATACAACCTATTTGCATATAATCTAGTTCAAGTTTGCATGCATCACGGTAGATTAAAGTAATGACAGATATACAATTTCACAAACGCATTATTAATGGACATGAAAGTGCAAACAAGCACTAATTACATAAGTGTACATATTAAAGGGAGGAGATTAAGTGCATAATGTAAAAAAAAAAAAGACAATTAAAGAGACAATCATACGTGAAATAAACGTGCCATGATGCGATTTGAAAGATAATAATGGAGATGAAAGAAAAGAGATGCGACATATGCCCACATCTATATAGGACCTTAAAAGTCCGATTGAACGTATCTCACATTCATTAGAATACACTTTGTCCGGCGCGATGAAGTATCGTGGCAAAGGATTTTAACCCCTCGAAACGGAGGACCTTTCATCTGACTTACTAAGCACATGCGCAATACAATATGATGCATGATCATGCGAAAAGATGGCATACAAAGAAAAAAAAGCAAATAACTGAATACAAGGCGCAGCGAAGCATCATGGTAAAGGATTTTAACCTCTTCAATTAGAGGACCTTTCATCGCACTAACTAAGCCCATGCGCAATTAACACAATGCATACATATGAAACAAAAGTGAATACAAAGATATCCGGTGAGGCAAAGAATCGTGGTAAAGGATTTTAACCTCTTCAATTAGAGGACCTTTCATTGCACTTACTATGCCCATGCGCTTATCTCAATGCATATATATATGAAACAAAAAGGTAAATGTAAAAATATCGAATTTCGTATACCCGATTGAACATTTCTCACATCCAATCGAATATACATTGACCGGCGCGACGAAGCATCATGGTAAAGGATTTTAACCCCTTCAATTAGAGGACCTTAATCGCACTTACTAAGCCCATGCGCTCGATCATATGATTACACGAAAAAATAATATATGGAAATTAAATACGAATAATAAACACATCAAAACAATATAAAACAAAATATGCGTCGTTTGCTCTAGTGGTACGTAGAGTTGTATCCCTAGTTCAGATCATACTACCGTCCATTCAGAATCGGCTATGAAATTTACGTCCGGGTTTCCATCCTATAAACCACAAGAGGTGACATATTTTTCATTTTAATCAAGTACCACAACACGCATCATATTCATAATACATGCATATTTATCTACTCAAGGGCCATAACATGCATTTTATCATAATAATCATGCGAACAAAACTCAATAAATAATAAAAATAAAACAGAAAATGAATGTGGAAAATACCCTCAGGTCTAACCTTTTTGCCGACTTTTGGACTTGCGTTTCACGGAGATCGGAAGGGGTAAAGTTCCTCAACTTCTCCGGTTCACTAGTTTAACGTCTTAACTCACTGTTTTGCAATTTTGCTTACTGTTTTACCTCCGTTTTGCTGCTGTTTCCTCTGTATTTTTTGCTTACTATTTCAGGCCTTGTTTTGGTGTTTTAGTGGACTGTTTTGGGTGTTTTTTAAAGGCTTTAAGTGCAGTTTTTTTGTGGTTTCTTAAGGATTAAATGTGCAGTTTTTGTTACTGGTTTGGGGTATTTTTGGGGGCTGTTTGGGAGCTAAATCTTGATGATGTGGCTGCTCGTGCACTGTTTGTGTGTTCAGGGGGGCGCTGTTTTGGTGTTTTTGGCGTTGATGTAGCTGCTGTTTTTTAGGGCTTGTTTCGGTGATGTGTGTGGGTTTACGAGGATGGTTTTCAGTGGTGATTATGGGCTATTTTGGTGGGTGTAGTGGCTGTAAAATTTTCAGCTATAGAGGGGTGAAAGGTGGTGATATTCTCGGCAATTGATGAGGAGATGAAGAGAAAAATTTTTGTCTTGCTTCTTTGTCTTTTGCATGAATTTGGAGGGATTGGAGAGGGCTTGGGCGTGGACTAGAGAGATGCTAGGGCTTGGGCGTGAATGATGATCTTGTGAAGGGGGGATGTCTTTGGTTTAGTGTTTTTTTATATAGAGGAGTGTTAGGGTTTCTCTTGTCTCACAAGGAAGGGATTTTGGCATTAAAGATAGGATTTGATTTGGTGTTGGACAAGGAAAGTCAGAGATTGATGGGGGACAAGATTGTTTTGGTTAGGAAGGTTGAATATTCAATTTGCTTTGTTTAGGCATGATATTTGTTAACTTATTCATATAATATTTTTGTTTAGGAAATTAGAATTTGTGATTTGTCTTAAATAGGTATGATTTTATTTAATGTCTCTTTTAATTTGGTAGAATTTAATTTAATGTTTTCTTTAATTTGGTAAATGATTTAATTATTTTATTTAATTCAATTACATTATTTAAATAATATTTAATTTAATTTGGGTGTATTTTAGAGGCCATGGGCGTGTGGGCCTAGATGGGTGTGGGCGTGGGCTTTGTCTTGGTGGGTTACGTGTTGTGTTGGTTTGGTGAGTGGGTTTGGGACAAGATTAAAAGGTTTGCGGGTTTTTTAGGCCAAATGTGCTCTAGACGGAGGTCCAACAAGTGAGCTTGACGCTAAACAAGTGAATAAAAATCTAACGAAATACCGATTCCCTTCCGACGACCGTTTCCCACAATATCCTTAACCAAAAAAGGTAGTGCCTCCAACTGAGACTCATCATCGGGTTTCACATGCGAAAATGTAATGTCTACAAGTGAGGAGTTCTAGTTGTGAGCAAACCTTCGTCATCGAGAGCCTTTGTCCGCGCCTCGTGAACCCACTTGTAAACCTTAGTCATGAAGAATCAGTAGAAGTTATTTATTATATATTAATGTGTTGGACCGCCGTCATTTGGATCCAGTTGGACCTTTTGTCAAAAGATGAGAACTTGTTGGGCCATTTAAACTAGGACGAGTTCGTGTCCTTTGACAGTTGGGTCAAAAGCTTCTAAAATATCGGTGGGCCATTTTGTGAATGGGCCTCCTATCATTAGGAGTCATTTAGCCATATCACCGCAAAGTGTAAACCTGTTGGGCCTTTTCAACTGGGACAAGTTTGCACCACACGATGGTGTGATTGAATACTTGAAAATGATAATGGGCCAAGTAGTTTAAAGTTTCTTTCTTTTATAATTTATATATATTAAATGCATCGCAACACATATGCACTGACACATGGCCTTAAAAAGGCAACATAGATTCCAGTTGGGTTAGAGAAGAGGGGGGAGATTAGTCAAAAGACCTTCAGCGAATATGAGCGAATCCGTCAATGAGGGGTCCAGAATGGATCAAATGGAAGCTAACTTCACCAAGATGACTGAACAACTACAAGTTCTGACTGCCGCCATGTCTAATATGGCTGTGTCCCGCTGTAGGCATTGCATTTTTGCATGTGAAACCCGATGATGAGTCTCATTTGAGAGCACTACCTTTTGAGTCATGAAAACCGCGGGAAACGGATATCGGAAGGGGAAATTCGGAATAAGCAAGGTTCACTGTTTTCATTCATGCTGCGTTCGTTCAGGCGTTCGAACGGAAAGCAGATTTCGAGCGTTCGTGTCACGTTCGGGGAGGCGTTCGAACGGTGTCGGTAATTCTGGTTTTGCTGCTAGCCTCACACCCCAGCCCATTTAGCTCCCCAAAGCCCATAAAACACATCCCAAATTAAATTAAATAAATATTAATTAAAACATTAACTAATAAGATAATAATTAAATTAATTAAATAATTAAGTAAGATATTTACCAAACATAAAATAAGACAATTACCAACTTAAACTAAAATCATGCCTAAAATAAACAAATCACACACTAAATCAAAATATAATCATGCCTAATTAAAATCAATCAACCAATTATATTCCCAATCTAATAAGATTATTCCCAAACTTAAAAATATTGTATTCCTAAACCAAGCCAATTAAATATTTGACTTCCTAATTCAATAAGATATCCACCAATTTAGATTAGTTGACTTCCTAATTTAAAATATCCTGTCCCCCCTCAATCTTGTATATACCATTCCTATCACTCCTAATTTGGAAACCAATCTCTTCCTTGTGAGACAAGGGCAAACCCTAGCCCTCTTCTATATAAACATGACCTAACCTAGCCACCCCCCATCTCCAAGCTCGGTAGCCCACGCCCAAGACCCCTTCACTCTCTCATCTCACACAAAAATCAAAAGCAAGACACAACCTAAGAGACACACAACCTAAGACACACCCCTTTCACATAACCTAAGAGACACACAACCTAAGTCACACCCAGGAACAAAATCAAAAACCAAAACAGAAAACAGAAACACAGAGAAAAACAGCAGCAAAGCAGAGTTAAAATAGTGGCTTGAGCAGCGAAACAGCGAGGGGGGAAACGCAAACCAGTGAACCAGAAAAGTTGCGGAGCTTTATCCCTTCCGATCTCCGCGAAACGCAAGTCCGAGGACAATCAAAAGGTTAGACCTGAGGGTATTCTTCACACTTATTCCTATTTAAGTTCTTTTCATTTATCTCGATTATATTTTCTGCATTTGTTGTATTTGTTGCATATACGATGTTTGTTGTGAATTTTGGATGAAAGGCATGCCGCCTCTTGTGGTATATAGGATGGAAACCCGGACGTAAATTTCATAGCCGATTCCGAATGGACGGTAGTATGATCTGTACTCGGGCCACAACTCTACGTATCACTTGAGTAAACGGCATGTTCATTTGTTTAATTTTGAGTTGTTTAATTATTCCGCCGTTTAATTTGCTGCATGATATTTACTTATGTAATAATGAGAAAAGCGCATGGGCTTAGTAAGTGCGATGAAAGGTCCTCTAATTGAAGAGGTTAAAATCCTTTACCACGATGCTTCGCCGCGCCAAGTATCTTTGTGTTTACTTCTGTCTTTATTTTATGCATATTGTATGTTCATTGCGCATGGGCTTAGTAAGTCGGATTAAAGGCACTCCGCTTCACGGGGATAAGATCCTTATCACGATGCTTCGCCGCGCTGGATGACGTATATTCGATTGAACGTGAGATGTGTTCAATCGGATATACAAGTCCGATAACTCGTCTTTGTTATTATGCCTTTACTTTTATTGTATGTTCATTGCGCATGGGCTTAGTAAGTCGGATTAAAGGCACTCCGTTTCACGGGGATAAGATCCTTACCACGATGCTTCGCCGCGCCCCTTTAGCTTTCATATATCGCGTCAACTTCCATGCATCAGGTCTGTCCCCGTTCGAACGCGTTCACGAACACAACTCGAACGCGCATACATTTTGCCTTATCATGCATCAGGTCTCATTTCCGTTCGAACGCGTTAGCAAACGCCATACGAACGTGAGCATTCTGTTTCATTTCCGTTCGAACGCGTTCACGAACGCTCTACGAACGTAAGCATTTCATGCATCAAGTCTGTCCCCGTTCGAACGCGTTTACGAATGCAACTCGAACGCGCATACATTTTGCCTTATCATGCATCAGGTCTCATTTCCGTTCGAACACGTTAACAAACGCCATACGAACGTGAGCATTCTGTTTCATTTCCGTTCGAACGCGTTAGCAAACGCCATACGAACGTGAGCATTCTGTTTCATTTCCGTTCGAACGCGTTCACGAACGCTCTACGAACGTGAGCATTTCATGCATCAGGTCTGTCCCCATTCGAACGCGTTTACGAACGAAACTCGAACGTGCATACATTCTGCCTTATCATGCATCAGGTCTCATTTCCGTTCGAACACGTTCACGAACGCCATGCGAACGTGAGCATTCTGTTTCATTTCCGTTCGAACGCTTTTACGAACGCTACACGAACGCGAACACACTGAACTGAAACATATTCATCACATGCCATGTATTTGTTGCTTAAGTGATTTTCTTGATGAAACCACACATAGTTGTTCTTATCTTTGTGCACATAATAATGAAGAGCATGTTTATTCCCTATAATTGCATTATCTACCTTAGTCTTGGCTTAATGTATTATGATTTATGCGTCCATGTTGTGAAAGCATGTGAACATTATTTCATGTGGTATATCGGATGGAAACCCAGACGTAAATTCCGTAGCCGATTCCGAATGGACGGTAGTGCGGTTTGTACTTGGGATACAATTCCACGTACCGCTTGGAAAAGTATTCACATGCATGTTTGCATTTATGTTTACATGAATGATTAAATTCTTGTGATGTTATGTGTTGTTAGAAATACTTTTAAGCATGTGAATTTGGCAATAAGATTTGACTTCATGTATGTTAGTTGTGAACTTTACTTTTAGCATGCTAATTTAGGATTGTGGTGCACTTGGAAATATATGTCATAGGCTTGGTTAGATTATTGCATAAATCTTTACATTACAAGTGGCATAAGTAAGGGACCATTCCGAACCCAATGGTTTGAGGTCTCCCTTGCGAGGGGTGAGTGCGGCCTTAAATCTTTGTCCCGGTTCACACCGGGTGGCGACTCCATCACTCTCCGGTTTAGTCCTCCGTTGGCTACTCCGTACTCCCAACTAGGCCCCCGAGCCTAGAACAGCATGCGTCGTCCAGATCTCACTGTGTTCCCACAGTTCTGGCGACTCCACTGGGGATAGAGAATCGGCCCCGAAATAATGCCTTGTAATGTATAGATTTATGCTTTAATTAACCGTGTCTACAAATGTGCGAAATGAGGGTTGTGATAAAAGACATTTTTTTTAGGCTTGTTAATGATTTGGTGTCTTCCCTCACTCACTACCTTTCGAGGAAAAGCTGTGAAGGCACCTAAATGATCATTACCATTAGCCTGTTGTGACATACTAATTTGGAGGATTTGTTGCTTATTCCTGACACCAAACGATAAGAGCCTAAGAGGCTTGGGTATTTAAGTGAGCCTCGCTCCACCTTCCCTCTGGGGAATCTGCAACAATGGATCCATTTGACAGTTAGTCACACACCATGACTTGTTGGCACGTACCGTAAGGTATAAAAAAGGCGCACTTACTTGGTCGCTCGGACCCTTGAGTGGGGAGACCTAGTTGTAGGCAATCCTTCGCCAGCAAGAGTCTTTGTCCATGCCCCCACGAACCCATGCGTAGACCGGGTTGTATAGCCTATAACAAGTATTTCCTTGTGCTTTAGGACCATTATCATTTCGATGAACTGGACTCCTTGTCATAAATGCGAACTTGCTGGGCCATTTAAACTGGGGCAGGTTCGTATCTTATGACAATTAGGCCCAGAACTTCTGAAATGATGATGGGCCACACGGTAGAATTTACCTTTTTTATGTTTATGATGTCTTCCTTGTATGCTTATGTTCGGGAACATTGCTATTTGAATCCATATGGATCTTTTGTCATGAGATATGGGCTTGTTGGGCCATTTAAACTGGGACAAGAACGTATCTTATGACTATTGGGCCAAAGGCTTCTAAATAACAATGGGCCGTTTTATGATTGTGTTCGGGATATTATCATTTGGATTTAGTTGGGCTCCTTGCCATAAGACATGAATTCGTTGGGCCATTTAAACTGGGACGGATTCACTATTATGACAGTTAGCCCAAAAACTTCTAAAATGATAATAGGCCGATTTGTTTGAGAATTTTGTTTGATTCAATATATGTTATATGCTTCTTGTGCACCTCATGCATACATACGCCTTGTTAACACCCTCTGTGTCTTAAAAGACACGATAGATACCGTTTGGGTTAGGGAGAAAACCAGACTCACTAAGAGAACGGTTGGAACCATGAGTGGATCAGATAATGAAGTGTCCCGAATGGATCAGTTGGAAAACAGTCTCACAAAGATTACTGAACAGCTGCAAGCCTTAACTACTGCTGTGGCTGGTATGGCTGTGCCCCATGCTGGGGGAAATTCTGAAAATGTGAGGCAAGAGGATCTCCGAACAGATTGGGGGACGATGTCCCCGCTTTTGATGACGACATGGCAGAATATGCAACAGGCAAAGTGATTGGGTCTCCGGCAGAATTTCAGAAACTTCGGGATCAGGTTGAAACAGTTACCCGCAAGATGAGGGGTAAGTATGAAGAGTTGTTAGATTATGAGGCAATGACATTTGAAGAACAGTTGCCGGCTCAGTTCAGAATGCCAGACATGGCCAAGTTTAATGGGAACGGAGACCCGAGGGTCCATCTGCAGCAATATGTCTCAGTCATGAGTTCAATGGGCCTATCACAGCGCCAAGTCCAAAAGATGTTTGGGATGTCACTCGATGGGGCACCTGTGGTTTGGTATCATAGCCTTGGAAAGAAGGTTAAGGAAGATTGGAAGGAACTAGCGGATGCTTTTCTGAAGCAATATGTTACGGACTTGGAGATTGACTTGTCACTCCGTGATTTGGAGAACACTAAGCAGAAGCCGGAAGAAAGCTTCAAGGAGTACGTAGACCGCTGGAGAAGCCAGCTTCTGAAAATGCAGACTAGGCCCTCTGAGAAGGACCAAATTAAGATGATTATCAAGGGCACCAAGCCTTCCATCTATGGGAAACTGAGGAGGATGACCTCCATGATTACAGACTTTCGGCAGTTGAGGGAAACTGTCATGGACATTGAAGAAGAGGAGACCGAGAACCGGAAGTTTTATGGCCAGAATAAGAGGAATTTTGGGGGGCATTCTGAGACAAGGCCCACTACTGCCGAGGTTACCGCCATCAGAAATAGGCGATTTTCCAACCTTGGCAGGCCTCTATCGAAGGTGTTTGAAAAGTTGAAAATGCAAGGACTCCTGAAACCCTTGGAACCTAAACCACTTCCAAGCCCTGTACCCCACTACCTTGACTTAAACTTATTCTGTTACTTCCACCAACAAAAGGGTCACGAAACTGACAATTGCCTCCGCCTTAGGCATGAGATCCAAGACCTCATTGACACCCACAAAATACCTGACCCAGAAAGAGAACAACCCAATGCACACAGAAATCCCCTACCCAACTACATGATCAACTCTGGCCTACCCGAAACCCTTGTCCTCCAAGCTCTCAACCACTCAGCTTCATTCATTGGGATAAGGGATGACAATGATGAAGAACCATAGGCTGAGGAAGAAGGCGTCGCTGTTTCTCCAAGTTTACCTTGCATTGTAATAAAGACATTGATTTTGTTTGCTTGTTCGGACCTTTTCTCAACAATAATAAAGAATTTCATTTCGCTTACTTGCCTGAATCTTCACTTCTCAACTTGCAACATGAGTGCATTTGAGAAAAGCATTCAAACTTGGTACTATGAAATTTAGTGATGTTTAGAACACGTGGAATTCCCGAAAACAGCAAGCAAACAAGATATGATGATCATCCAGAAATTGGGACATGGGGCAGTGAGACTATCAGACTTGGAAGGGAATGAGTTCACCGAGCCGATTAAAGTGGAAAGGATGAAGCAGTACTTTGCCCGAGGAAGAATTGGCGGAAGACCTAACCCAACGGAATAGGAACTTCATCCATGTATGTATACACGTAACGTATTTTGGCATTCTTTTTGGTGTTTGTTTTGTTTTGTAAATCACAGGTTTCAACAACGAAAAAGAGAAAGCGTCAAATGCAAGTCAAACAAGAGCAGCGACAGTACAATATTAGTCTGGGGGGCGAGGCCCGCATCAGTATCAGCATTGGTCGAGGCCCACATCAGTATCAGCTTGAGGATGAGTCCCAGGGCGAGGCCCACACCAGTATCAGTTTTGGGGATGAGTCCCGGGGGCGAGGCCCACATCAACATCAATATCAGTTTTGGAATGAATCCGAGAAAGAATCTCAGTTTTGGAATGAATCCGAGAAAGAATCTCAGTTTTGGAATGAATCCGAGAAGGAATCTCAGTTTTGGAATGAATCCGAGAAGGAATCTCAGCTTTGGAATGAATCCGAGAAGGAATCTCAGCTTTGGAATGAATCCGAGAAGGAATCTCAGCTTTGGAATGAATCCGGGAAGGAATCTCAGTTTTGGAATGAATCCAGAGAATGAATCTCTCAGCAGTTGGAATGAATCCAGGGAATGAATCTCTCAGTTTGGAAGGAATCCAGGGAATGAATCTCTCAGTTTGGAAGGAATCTAGAGAATGAATCTCTCAGCAGTTGGAATGAATCCAGGGGAATGAATCTCCCAGCAGTCTCGGGAATGCATCCCAGGGCCGAGGCCCACCTCATCAGCAGTTTTGGGAATGAATCCCAGGGCCGAGGCCCATTTCATCAGCAGTTTTGGGAATGAATCCCAGGGTCGAGGCCCATCCAGTCAGCAGTTCGGAAATGAATCCCAGGACCGAGGCCTATTTCACCAACAGTTTCAAGAATGAATCCCAGGGCCGAGGCCCATTTCGCTAGCAGTTTTGGGAATGAATCCTAGGGTCGAGGCCCGCTTTTATCAAACAACAGGTCGGGAATGGACCACTATCACATCAGAATCAGCTGAAGGGCGAAGCCCTACATCAAATTCAGTCTAGGGGCAAGGCCCATATCAGTTTGGGGGCGAAGCCCATATCGGCTGAGGAGCGAGGCTCCACATCATTATATCAACTTGGGGGCGAAGCCCATATCGGCTGAGGAGCGAAGCTCCACATCATTATATCAGTTTGGGGGCGAAGCCCATATCGGCTGAGAACGAGGCTCCACATCATTATGTCAGCTTGGGGGCGAAGCCCATATCGACTGAGGAGCGAAGCTCCACATCACTATAATAGCTTGGGGGCGAAGCCCATATCGGCTGAGGAGCGAGGCTCCACATCACTATATCAGCTTGGGGGCGAAGCCCATATCGGCTGAGGAGCGAGGCTCCACATCACATCCTTTTTCAGGCGAGGTCCACATCATCAGAAGTACCAAGATGCGTCTCAGGATCGAGATCCTCTGCAATAATAGCTTAGCTCGAGACAGCTAGCTAGCCAGGTAAGTAAAAAATACATTGCATAGACTTTGATAGGACTGTCACTGTCACACACCGCACGAGTCCCATCAAAGTGGGGGCGACTGTAGGCATTGCATTTTTGCATGTGAAAGATGATGAGTCTCATTTGGAGGCACTACCTTTTGAGTCATGAAAACCGCGGGAAACGGATATCGGAAGGGGAATTCGGAATAAGCAAGTTCATTGTTTTCGTTCGTGCTGCGTTCGTTCAGGCGTTCGAACGGAAAGCAGATTTCGAGCGTTCGTGTCACGTTCGGGGAGGCGTTCGAACGGTGTCGGTAATTCTGGTTTTGCTGCTAGCCGCACACCCCAGCCCATTTAGCTCCCCAAAGCCCATAAAACACATCCCAAATTAAATTAAATAAATATTAATTAAAACATTAACTAATAAGATAATAATTAAATTAATTAAATAATTAAGTAAGATATTTACCAAACATAAAATAAGACAATTACCAACTTAAACTAAAATCATGCCTAAAATAAACAAATCACACACTAAATCAAAATATAATCATGCCAATTAAAATCAATCAACCAATTATATTCCCAATCTAATAAGATTATTCCCAAACTTAAAAATATTGTATTCCTAAACCAAGCCAATTAAATATTTGACTTCCTAATTCAATAATATCCACCAATTTAGATTAGTTGACTTCCTAATTTAAAATATCTTGTCCCCCCTCAATCTTGTATATACCATTCCTATCACTCCTAATTTGGAACCAATCTCTTCCTTGTGAGACAAGGGCAAACCCTAGCCCTCTTCTATATAAACATGACCTAACCTAGCCACCCCCCCTCTCCAAGCTCGGTAGCCCACGCCCAAGACCCCTTCACTCTCTCATCTCACACAAAAATCACAAGCAAGACACAACCTAAGAGACACACAACCTAAGACACACCCCTTTCACACAACCTAAGAGACACAACCTAAGTCACACCCAGGAACAAAATCAAAAACCAAAACAGAAAACAGAAACACAGAGAAAAACAGCAGCAAAACATAGTTAAAATAGTGGCTTGAGCAGCGAAACAGCGAGGGGAAACGCAAACCAGTGAACCAGAAAAGTTACGGAGCTTTATCCCTTCCGATCTCCGCGAAACGCAAGTCCGAGGACAATCAAAAGGTTAGACCTGAGGGTATTCTTCACACTTATTCCTATTTAAGTTCTGTTCATTTATCTCGATTATATTTTCTGCATTTGTTGTATTTTTTGCATATACGATGTTTGTTGTGAATTTTGGATGAAAGGCATGCCGCCTCTTGTGGTATATAGGATGGAAACCCGGACGTAAATTTCATAGCCGATTCCGAATGGACGGTAGTATGATCTGTACTCGGGCCACAACTCCACGTATCACTTGAGTAAACGGCATGTTCATTTGTTTAATTTTGAGTTGTTTAATTATTCCGCCGTTTAATTTGCTGCATGATATTTACTTATGTAATAATGAGAAAAGCGCATGGGCTTAGTAAGTGCGATGAAAGGTCCTCTAATTGAAGAGGTTAAAATCCTTTACCACGATGCTTCGCCGCGCCAAGTATCTTTGTGTTTACTTCTGTCTTTATTTTATGCATATTGTATGTTCATTGCGCATGGGCTTAGTAAGTCGGATTAAAGGCACTCCGCTTCACGGGGATAAGATCCTTATCACGATGCTTCGCCGCGCTGGATGACGTATATTCGATTGAACGTGAGATTTGTTCAATCGGATATACAAGGTCCGATAACTCGTCTTTGTTATTATGCCTTTACTTTTATTCTATGTTCATTGCGCATGGGCTTAGTAAGTCGGATTAAAGGCACTCCATTTCACGGGGATAAGATCCTTACCACGATGCTTCGCCGCGCCCCTTTAGCTTTCATGTATCGCGTCAACTTCCATGCATCAGGTCTGTCCCCGTTCGAACGCGTTCACGAATGCAACTCGAACGCGCATACATTTTGCCTTATCATGCATCAGGTCTCATTTCCGTTCGAACGCTTTAGCAAACGCCATACGAACATGAGCATTCTGTTTCATTTCCGTTCGAACGCGTTCACGAACGCTCTACGAACGTAAGCATTTCATGCATCAGGTCTGTCCCCGTTCGAACGCGTTTACGAACGCAACTCGAACGCGCATACATTTTACCTTATCATGCATCAGGTCCCATTTCCGTTTGAACGCGTTAACAAACGCCATTCATGTATGTTAGTTGTGAACTTTACTTTTAAGCATGCTAATTTAGGATTGTGGTGCACTTGGAAATATATGTCATAGGCTTGGTTAGATTATTGCATAAATCTTTACATTACAAGTGGCATAAGTAAGGGACCATTCCGAACCCAATGGTTTGAGGTCTTCCCTTGCGAGGGGTGAGTGCGGCCTTAAATCTTTGTCCCGGTTCACACCGGGTGGCGACTCCATCACTCTCCGGTTTAGTCCTCCGTTGGCTACTCGTACTCCCAACTAGGCCCACGAGCCTAGAACAGCATGCGTCGTCCAAATCTCACTGTGTTCCCACACCCGCGCTGTGGGAGGATTTGAGAATAAGAGGCGGGATAGCCCTCCGAATGGATTGAATGAGGATGCTCCGGTATTTGATGATCTAGCTGACTATGCCGCTGGTAGGATAGCCGGGACTCGGGCTGAAATGCAAAGGCTCCGTGATCAGATGGAGTTTGTCAACTGTAAGCTGAGGGGGAAACATGAGGATCTAATGGATTATGATTCAATGACCTTTGAGGAGCAGTTGCCCACACACTTCAAAATGCCTGACAACTCAAAGTTTATGGGAATGGGGACCTGAGGGTCCATTTGCGACAATATGTCTCGGTGACGAGTTCAGTTGGCCTATCTCAGCGCCAAGTCCAGAAAATGTTTGTGATGTCACTCGAGGGGGCGCATGTGGTTTGGTATCATAGCCTTGAGAAGAAGGTTAAAGAAGATTGGAGGGAGTTGACTGATGCCTTCTTGAAGCAGTATGTTACCGACTTAGAGATCGACCTGTCGATCCGCGACTTGGAGAATACTAAGCAAAAGCCTGAAGAGAGCTTTAAGGAGTACGTTGACCGCTGGAGAAGCCAGCTTTTAAAGATGCTGACCAGGCCTTCTGAGAAGGATCAGATAAAAATGATCATCAAAGGGAATAACTGTCGATCTATAGTAAACTGAGGAGAATGACTTCGATGATTGCAGATTTTTGCCAGCTGAGAGAAACTGTAATGGATATTGAGGAAGAGGAAGCCGAAAATTGGAAGTTCTATAGTCTTAATAGGAGGACCGTCGGAGGATCCTCAGGTGCTAAGCCTGTTACTGCGGAGGTTGCGGCCATAAAGAATAGGTGTTTTTTCTAACCTGGGCAGACCTTTGTCCAAGGTACTGGAGAAGCTACTGAGGCAAGGGCTGTTACCTGGAACCAAAACAACTCCCAAATCCTCCCCCATCAAACCTAAACATGAGCCGCTTCTGCCATTTCCACCAACAGCATGGCCATGACACCGATATTTATGGCCGGCTTCGCCACGAAGTCCAAGACCTAATAGACTCCCACAAGATTCCCGACCCTATAAAAGAACAACCAAACACTCACCGTAATCCCCAACCCAATTATCACTCTGTTCCCCCACCTACTTACATGATCAACTCTGGCCTGCCAGAAGACCTTGTCCTCCGAACCTTTGACCAAACAGCCTTTTACCTCGGTATTTAGGACAGTAATAGTGAAGATGAGGCGGAACAAAAGAAGGATTTCTGGGAAGACTTCTCAAGTGGTGGTGAGGAAGAAGAAGTTAAAGGCATGACCCGGAGTGGGCGTTTTTACAATGATACTGCCGAAAAGGGAAAAGAGGTGCTGACAAACGACCGAGAAGTGGCCGAGAATACTGAACTTGTTAAGGGAGACGTAGTGCTACGGAAACTGAAGAAGACCCGAGCACACTTGAGTATCTGGGAGTTGTTGTGTGCATCTGGAGAGCACAGGCGGGCTATGGTAGAAGCCCTGAGCAAAATAGTGGTACCCGAGGATGCTAATCTAGCGATGTTTGTGGGGTCGGTGCAGAAAGAGGCCTTGCAAAAAACCTTCTCTTACGAAGAACTTCCGGCCGAGGGAAGAAACCACAACAGGCCTTTGTTCATCCGAGCTGAGGTAAGGGGCAAGAAGACTTCTTGCGTGATGGTGGATGATGGCTGATTACGCCCAAATATGACTCGCGGGTATCGCAGTACAGTTGGGGTGTCGATTCCACAGAGAGATGGTTACAGGAACTGATTTACTTAAACAAAGACGTTAACGGTAACTTAATAAAAAAAACGATAAAAATTGGTAATTAAATTAAAGATAAATAAAATAATGAACAGATATTAAAAGATACAGCAGAGAGATATGACAAAGCTTCGGGAATCCCTCTTGCATCGAACTCCTATATTTAGTTATTGATTCCTATTATTACACTATTGAAGGTTTCACATCCCAAACCAACAACCGGAAGATATTCAATTCTACGCATATTCAAATTCTAAGGTAATTAATGATTATTTTCTCTATGTTAACAGCATACAAAAGCCATCGTTACGAGCTATCTAACGTCGACAATATACCCTCAGGCAATACTGCAGAAGAAGACCAACACGTAAAACACTTTACCAGTCACAATTAAATTCGCAAACCACACATAGAAGAAGCATGACTGGATCTATATGAGATTTGACAAAATATAATTTCTGGATTAATAAATCGAAAAATAATAGAAAACAATAAACATTAATTTTATTAAACAATAAAAAATGTTCGTAGGAATCAAAAACATAATAATAAAAATCCAACACAAGAGTTCATCCCTAGCTTTGCCTAGGGTTAGTTCCGCATGCTGGATGAAGAAATAACAGAGATAGGATGGGGAATCATCGGATGAATCATTGTTTCTGATCCCGGGAATTTGCACAGCTCTGATTTCTTGTTGTTTATGCGCATAGAGCGCTGCTTCACGCCACCAGCCTCTCTCTTTGTTTATGGACGAACTGTTGTATTTATAGTAGTGTCAGGGTGTCATTAGGATTTCAGAAAACCCTAAAAACTGAGACTTGAAACGCGTGATTCTGCATGCCGCAGCGCCGCGGCTCCTTAAGTGGCGTCGCGGTGCTAAACTCTCGGCCACTTTGTATGGAGACAAATGAGGAGCCGCGGCGCTGGCTTCAATGACAAATATGGCACCGCGGCTCCAGTTACTTCTTCAAGGGCGCCGCGGCGCTTATTTTTAGAGCCGCGGCGCAAGTTTAATTTTTGCTCTTCGCATTCTCGACTCCTGTATGCGTCCTATGCGTCCCTAAACGCTTGCAATTGTCCCAGGATCCATGTATTAATATCCTACAAATAAAATCACTGAATTAGTGTAAATAATAAATATTTTTATATAAATATAACAATAGAAATTATGTGATAAAACATAAATATAAAACTAAATACTTAACAATAACCCTAGATAAGTGAGGTTTTAAAGTACATTTTCATGCACTTATCACAACCCCCAACCAGCTTATTGCTAGTCTCTAACAATTCAAGCGTAAAATAAAATGAAAATTAAATAAATAAAAACTGTCTAAGCCATTTTCGTAGGGATCACGATTGCATTTAGCATATGCAACAAGCCTTTAAACCCCTAGGTGTCCCTAGTGACGAGTTATAGTCTCGTGAGGGCTTACAGCGATGACACCCACAAACGTCATTCAAAACATACAATCATGCAAAATTAAATAGTCCTAATAGTTTCACATAAGTTTGTCCTCAGAGAATGCATAGTAATGAAACAATAGAACTTTCAAAGTACTCAAAGCAACTCAAATCTTAATCTTTGAATAAATCATCTAAGCTAGACTCAAAGTGTTTGTGTGCTAAGGTTCATTCACAGTTTTATTCCCAAGTAAGCCAACTCAATGGTTTCGCTCAAAAATCGGGATCGAGGGTCAAACCAACTTAGATATCTCAATTAAGTTCTGTAATTACTTTCATGTGCTCAATATGTATGTATATTTCTTTTTTTTTGTCTCTCTTTTCATTTCCTTTTCTTTTGCAATTTCCTTTTTTTTTGAAACACAACCTACCCTTTAAGGTAGCATTTCTCCTCATGGTGGTCCTAATATTCGCCCATGGGTAGCTTCACGCTTATCGGTTATAGGTGGTTTATTTTCTTTCTTCAGAGACTTTTCTTTATTTTCAACGATACCATATATCCTAAACACAAACAAATCAGGATAGACATCTAAGCAAACGGTCATTCATCGACATGCAATTTTTCAACTAGTCACTTTGTTAACTACTCAGACTTTCACTGCTTAAAACCCATAATTAAGTGCTTACGAGTCTAAAATAGATAAACGATTCAAAGCATCAGATAAAAGTGCATTAAAGGACTTATCGTTTCTAAGATTTCATCCTAAAACAAACAATACCATCATTGGACTTATGCTTTAACTAACAAGGACTAAACATAAAACAAATAATTTTTTTTAATAGAAAATAATAAAATGTATTTATGACAGGTATTATCATGCGCATGCATACACCCCCACACTTAAAACTTGCATTGTCCTCAATGTAAGATAAATATAAAGAAAAAGGATTAAGGAACAACACTGCCAGGCGCAGAGTTGATCAGGTTACTGCTGGCGAGACTTTGGTTGTGTGGCTGTGTAGGTTGTGCCAACTCATGCATAAACACTCATGCAAACAGAAAAATAAACTTGCAGTTAGCACACAATAAAATAAAATAAAACTAAAGTAAATAAATAAATAAAATAAAATAAATGCAAATGCAAGGGTTGCCTCTCTGCTAGCGCTAAGTTTAACGTCTTCAGCCAGACGTAACCACTTAAGCTGTCATGGTGGCTTCCATCTAGCGTATTGATGAAGGCATGAGAGAGAATGTTTGTCTAGCTGTGGCATTTTATCCACTGATCCTCCATGGTCTGGTGGCTGAAATTTGGTACCGTACATAAGGAAAGATTCACTCAATGTTCTTTTTAATCTCACAGGTATCATCTTTAATTGAGCATTAACTCTCATTTTCCTCATTTTTTGGTTCTTTGGGACCAGTTTCAGTTCAGGGGGATTTGATTCAGGTTGTAGAGACGTTGTTCCTGGTAGGACTGTTTCTAGCATGTATGAGTAATGACACTCCCCTCACTCTGTGGTTGTTTTCGACATGAAAACTGTTAAGTTCTTGAGGAGAGGGTACCCTAAATGGGAAATATGACACTTGTTCTACCTGATATGTTTTAACACTATTATCCTTAGGGTTACTTATAGCGTTGGAAGTATTCTGCATCCCTACCTCTTCACCCTTCCTAGTGGTTATGACATTAACACCTCTTATACTAGATACCTCATAACCAGCCTGTGCCATGTGTTGCCCTTGTGGATTAGTTGAGTCTGAGATAAGAATTTTTCTTGTTCTTACACACTCAGGATATTAGTCAATTTAGAGATTTGACTCTTAATTTCCATTTGGTCTTCAGCTACCTGAACTATCAACAACTCAATTCTATGATTGGTTTTGCTCTGGGTTTCTACAAATGCATGCCAGGTATCCTCTAAAAGAATTTATAGGAATAATAGATGTGTAATACTGTGAGGTACTGTAACTCTAGTTTGTGGTGCCTGAGTAGGCTGATAAGACTCTACCTCCAACTAACATTGGGATGGCTCTGCCAACTAGGATTATAGGTATCTGGATATGGTGTATAAGGCTCTGGTACATCCCTAAAGTATTGTAGTTTTCCTCATTTACACCCCTCATCTCACCGTACACGGGACACTCTTGGGATCCTAGCTGGGCTACTGAATGCATTGTCTTGCTGTCTTTGGCTATTAAGGCTCCTATCTGTCTAGTTAACAGCTCGACTTGTGTCTTAAGGCCATCTTCTTCCCTAAAGTGTTGTAAGCTTCTGCTAGAAGAAGTGTGTGTCCTATCAGTGTTATCTACGGCATTGGGTCCAGTCTAAGTATGTGATTTCTTAGCTAGGTCATCTAAATACTCGAATGCCTCATCAGGGTCCTTTCGAATGAACTTACCATTACACATCGTCTCAACGAATTGGCGTTCCCTAGGGGTTAGTCCATCATAAAAGTAACTTACTAAACGCCAACTCTCATAACCATGGTGGGGACAACTAGCTAACAACTCCTTATACCGCTCCCACGTTTGATAACGGGTCTCGCTGTCTCTCTGGGAGAAGGTAGAGATTTTTCTTTTTAGGGTATCTGTCTTATGGTGTGGGAAGTATTTGTCAAAGAGTGCCCGGGTCATCTCGCCCCACGATCCTATTGACCTAGGTCTTAAAGAATACAACCAACTCTTAGCTCTATCCTTAAGGGCAAAGGGGAAGAACTTAAGTCTAATTGTGTCAGTGGTTCCAAACCGGTCATGGAAGTCGCTACTACCTCTTCAAACTCTCTAATATGCACGTAAGGATTTTCGCTCTGTAAACCGTGAAAAGTTGGAAGATACTGTATCATTCTAGGCCTAAAGTCTTTGTGTGGTGCATTTGGAGGAAACATGATGCACGAAGGTGTAGCTGTGTGCGAGTTGGGTGGCGGTACTCTTCAAGAGTCCTCCTAGGTGGTCTCTCGTATTCACTCATGTTATATGCGCTAGACGCGGATGGTGTAGAAAAATGATTTTCAAATATGTTCTCAGAATCTGAGATTTCTTCCTCAGTCCTAACAAATCTACCAAATATATCCCTACGTCTAGACATGTAATTGAAGCTCAATTAATACGAGAAATAAAATAAACAATAAACAATAAATAAAAATAAAAATAAACTAAAACTTAAAATCTAACTAAACTAAAACAGAAATAAAACAACTAAAATAAATACAAGTAAAAGGCTAGAAAAAAATAAAAAGAATTAATTAAAAATAAAAATAAAATGGAATGCTGATAATAAAAAAAAAAGGAACGAAGTTACCGCTTCGTTATTGACTAAGCAAACCTGATCCTTTTGCTTGTAAACCGTCTCCCGACAACGGCGCCAAATTTTGATTACGCCCAAATATGACTCGCGTTATTGCAGTACAGTTGGGGTGTCGATTTCACAGAGAGATGGTTACAGGAACTAATTTACTTAACAAATACGTTAACGGTAACTTAATAAATAAAACGATAAAAATTGGTAATTAAATTAAAGATAAATAAAAATGAACAGATATTAAAAGATAAAAGCAGAGAGATATGACAAAGCTTCGGGAATCCCTCTTGCATCGAACTCATATATTTAGTTATTGATTCCTATTATTACACAATTGAAGGATTCACATCCCAAACCAACAACGGAAGATATTCAATTCTACGTACATTCAAATTCTAAGGTAATTAATGATTATTTTCTCTATGTTAACAGCATACAAAAGCCATCGTTACGAGCTATCTAACGTCGACAATATACCCTCAAGCAATACTGCAGCAGAAGACCAACACGCAAAAACACTTTACCAGTCACAATTAAATTTGCAAACCACACATAGAAGAAGCATGACTGGATCTATATGGGATTTGACAAAATATAATTTCTAGATTAATAAATCGAAAAATAATAGAAAACAATAAACATTAATTTTATTAAAGAGAAAAAGGTTCGTAGGATTCAAAAAGATAAATAATAAAATCCAACACAAGTTCATCCCTAGCACCGAGGGGATTAGTTCTGCATGCTGGATGAAGAAATAACAGAGATAGGATGGGGAATCATCGGATGAATCATTGTTTCTGATCCCGGAATTTGCACAGCTCTGATTTCTTATTGTTTATGCGCATAGAGCACTGCTTCACGCCAGGAGCCTCTCTTTGGTTCTGACGAACTGTTGTATTTATAGTAGTGTCAGGGTGTCAATAGGATTTCAGAAACCCTAAAAAATGAGACCTGAAACGCGTGATTCTGCATGCCGCAGCGCCGCGGCTCCTTAAGTGGGCGCGCGGCGCTAAACTCTCAGCCACTTTGTATGGAGACAGATGAGGAGACCGCGGCGCTGGCTTTAATGACTAATATGGGCGCCCGCGGCTCCAGTTACTTCTTCAGGGCGCCGCGGCGCTTATCTTTGGAGCCGCGGCGCCAGTTTAATTTTTGCTCTTCACATTCTCGACTCCTGTATGCGTCCTATGCGTCCCTAAACACTTGCAATTGTCCCAGGATCCATGTATATTAATAATCGTACAAATAAAATCACTGAATTAGTGTAAATAATAAATATTTTTATATAAATATAACATAGAAATTATGTGATAAAACATAAAATATAAAACTAAATACTTAACAATAAACCTTGATAAGTGATGTTTTAAATGAGGACAAGTGATGTTTAGTAGATTAGTGAAATTAGATATGTGTGGTGCAATAGTATTGTAGATAGGTGATGTTTTAAAATATAAAACTAAATATTTAACACATACACCTCATCAGATATGTGTGGTGCAACTAGTATTGTAGATAAGTGATGTTTTAAAATATAAAACTAAATACTTAATAATAAATATTTTCATGCACTTATCAATGGCTCTTCCATCAATTAGGCATGGGCATTATCAAATTCGGATCAGATTGAACCGAATCCGAATTCGATCTGATCCGAAATTCGTGGAAATTCATGATTCGATCGGATCGGATCAGCTAATCGAACTCGATCCGATAATTATCGGATTGATCCGATTCATCCAATCCAATTCGAATCGTCACTACATAGACAGAATGCAGGATGTACTTATAACAATAACATTTAACAACATGACCACCCAAACTGCCAGCATAATCTAGTTTTGACAGTACACACAACAATAACAAATAACAACAATACAACATGACCACAAGATGAAGAAAAATAAAATAGTAGTTAATAATACCACAAGATGTCAATATCAAAAAAACTAAAAAAGTCAAAATTTTCTCTAAACAGTAGTGACAGTACACATAACACAACCAACATGACCACAATATCAATCCACAATACTATCCAGTATCCCCACCCCAGTGTCCTTCCACTTCCAGCATGGTAGCAGCACAACAACATCAAGCCTGCAAAATATGGAAATTAATAAACAATGTTGCTGAAATATAAAATATAAGTACATAACCACTTTATATCGTACTCAAAATCAAAGAAAAACAAAACTTTGTCAAAATTGTACCTTCAAAGATAAATCGCCTCAAACTCTGTTGCCAACGACATGATCCGGTGATTGTGATTCAGATTGTAACTTGTGTCTTTTGATATTCTTCAACTAAAATAAAATAAAAAATTATTCACAGTTAGTAAGTTTGCATTTAATGATATTCATTATAAAAATTAAAAAACTAATTAATTAAATGAATAAATGTAATACAATGTTCCAAGTAGTGATTTAATAGAGAGACATTTAAATACACAACACAACAAAATAAAACCAGATGTGATTGGATTAAGGCAACCTCATGTTTCTAAAAATGTTCAAGCCTTCGAGGCACATGTCAATTTTAATTCTACCCATTTTGCATTTTGTATGCCTTCAAATATGATTGGCATAGCTCTAAAATCTAAATTATCACTGTGTAAACAAAGATATTGAATGCATTAGTTTACTTTGAGTGATAAACATATTAGTTTGAACATTAAGGACATGTGGAAATTGTAATATACTAATATGGCATATAGAGAGATAGATCATGGTAGAACTCTTTAAAAAAAAGACAAGACTTACCTTCTCTTTGCCTTCTTCTGCGATGCGGATTGATCACCTTTCACAAATTGGGCAAACAACTCTGTTTGCTGCAATAGATACTTCAATCGGCCTTTCCCCATATTGTTCTGTTATGCAATTAAACCAAAATTAATTAACTCGGCCTTTATTCTCATTGCTCAACAAGCATTAACACAAAACATAACCAATAGTACAACAAACACACCATATCGGAAACAATAATAAAGGCGTATTATAACAAGTTTAAATCATGCTTTGCATAACGTAGATGCTGATCAAGTAGAATAACACATACCATCAAGTTTCAATCCACTACAGGTTCTGCAATAACAAAACCATAGCATAAAGATATTTCTTCTGAAACTATTTCTTCTGAAACTGGATTCCTAAACACCAAAATAGTATCCACGATAACCACTACTACACACATCAGTTGCTAACCTTCATTTCACTTCTTTAAAAAAAATCAGTGATGCTTATGATGCTCAACGGCTGATCATGAGATTTTACACATGCTAGCCCTTCAAGATGAAACCTTCACTAGAAAATGATACATTAGAAATAATTACATATTTACATTAGAAACAATTACAACAATTACTCTTATATCACCCCCATAATTGATTTAGAATCAGCAGAAATGAAAGTTTATGGTTCATCTTCTTAGTTCTTACGAATTTTTTAAACAATAATTAGTTCTATACGCAGCATAAACAGGGAACTTACTTTCTCTGAGTTGTTCGACGGCGACGGCGAATGGTAAAATTCAAACCGAAGAGTGAAGTGAAGATCGAAGAAGAAGATGAAGAATAAAGATTAAAGACTGAACTGAATGATGAAGAAGTAATGAAGACTGAAAGTGAAGTAAAGAAATTAGGCAAAACGACATCGTTTCTCACACTCAAAAACGACGTCGTTTTGCATATCAATTAAAATAAAAAAAAACCGATCGGATCGGATTGAATCGGATAAAATCTGATCCGATCCGAAATCCGTCAAACCCATTATTCTCAACTCGATCGGATAAAAGAATCAGATCCGATCCGTTGCCCACCCCTACCATCAATGTATGCCCATTGAAAATTCTGGCAAGGCTGGGTATTAAGCCAACTGAGTTGAGTCCTTCTAACATGACTATCAAAGCATATGATGATAGTAAGCGAGGAGTCGAAGGTACTTTTGCCGTGATAGTCAAGGTTGGTCTAGTTGAGGATGAAGTGGAGTTCACTGTGCTGGACACCCCAGCCACTTTTACCTTGTTGTTGGGAAGGCCCTGGTTCTATAAGCTTGGGGGCGTGCCCTCTACTTTACATCAGGTAATCAAGTTCCCTTATGACGGGAAAATTGTCACTATCCGAGCCGAGGTGGATAATTTTGTAACCGCTTTAGAAATACAACCTTTCACAAGGTTCCAAGTGTCGGTGCCTTTTGAGGAGTGGGTGGATCCCAAGGTAGCCCGAATTATGGAGAAGATGAAATTTGAGCAAGGCCAGGGTTCGACACTGCCAGATTTCAAAGGTAGAATACTCGGAATGGTTTGGGATACTGTTCTGATGAGGACAAGCCCAAGGCCAAGAAGAAAGGGCAAAAGCTGATGGAGTGCTTTGTTAAGGCCTCGGGGTACCTAGGAGAGCCCGAACCGGTGGAAGTCAACGGGATTGTGGTACCCGGATTCGAGATTTTCCAGGATGTTCTTGGTGAAAAGGCGATGACGGGGGAAGTTGCAAAGAAAGAGGATGCATGAAGCTGGAGACCCTAACACTCGAGGAAGAGAATAAACCTGAGAAGGATCCTGCTGTAGAGGGAGAAATATCTGTAGAGGATGAGGATATTTTCCTTCCAGATTTGTTTGAGTGTACTCCTTTTGTTGTTGGCAATAAAGACAATAATTCTGCTTACTTGACTGAGTCTCCACTTTCTAACTTGCATGACTTAAGCATATTCGATATCAACTCCGTCAAAATGAATGCATTCAACCTTGGTATGCCTGAGAACCCTAAGGAAATCTTGATTGTGAATGAAGTTACCGCCGAAGAGTGCAAAAACTTAGAAGAGAATATGATTAAATATGCCAAAGTGTTTGTTTGGTCTTATGAGGACATGCCTGGGGTGGATAGACGTATTGCCCATCATGCGATACCAACATATCCGAATATGAAGCCTGTGAAGCAGAAACTCCAACGGATGAGACCTGAATGGGCCGAGAAGGTCAGAGGGAGGTTAAGAAGCAAATAGATGTGTGTTGACTACAGAGACCTTAACAAGGCATGCCCGAAGGATGATTTTCCTTTACCGCATATAGATGTACTCGTGGAAAGCGCAGCTTTGTCTTCCATGTACTCATTTGCGGATGGGTTTTCAGGATACAACCAAGTGCTCATGGCCGAATAAGATAAGCACAAGACCGCCTTTGTTACAAAATGGGGTACTTACTGCTACAAGGTGATGCAATTTGGGCTTAAGAATGCCGGAGCCACTTATCAGCGGATGGCAACCACTTTGTTTCATGACCTGATGCATAAGGAAATTAAGGTATACGTGGATGACATGATGGTCAAGTCAGAGACAAGAGACGGGCATATAGAAACGTTGGAAAAGTTCCTTGAACGAGTGGACAAGTACAACTTGCAGTTTAACCCTAAGAAGTGTGTATTCGGAGTAACGTCAGGTAAACTACTCGGCCACACAGTGGGAATGGGTGGAATAGAAGTGGATCCTGAAAAGATCAAGGCTATCACAGAAATGCCGGTACCAAAGACAGAGAAAGAAGTCAGAGCCTTCCTGGGGAAAATCAAGTATATTAGTCGGTTCATTGCCAAGCTGACGTCAGTATGTGAGCCCATATTCAAGTTGTTGAGGAAAGATCAGCCGGTAAAGTGGAACGAACAGTGTCATAAAGCGTTCAACAGAATCAGGGAATACTTGGTGAAGCCTCATGTTCTGAAACCTCCGAGACAGGGTAGGCCTTTGATACTCTATTTGCCTATTGAACCCGAAGCACTGGGGGCGATGATGGTACAAGCCGATGAGACAGGAGTAGAGCATGCTATCTACTACCTCAATAAGAAGCTACTTCCGTACGAAGCCCGCTATCAGGAAGTGGAGAAGATTTGTCTAGCAGTAGTATGGGCGTCCAGGAAATTACGCCACTACTTCTAGTCTTACAAGATTCAAGTGGTCGCAAAGGAGAATTCTTTGAAGTATCTACATTCGGTACCTTCACTAGTTGGAAAGCTGGGCAGATGGTTAGTACTGCTGATAGAATTCGACATCGAGTATCTCACTTCTAAGGTGATCAAAGGACGAGTCGTGGTAGAGTTATTGGCATTGCAATCTATTAAAGGGGATCAGTACAAGTTTGAGTTCCCCGACGAAGAAATCCAAGCCATAGCAGTCCAAGGATGGAAGATGTATTTTGACGGAGTAGTGAACTGCAAAGGAGCCGGAATCGGGATTGTAATAGTCACCCCTGAGGGAGAAACTTTGCCTATGGCCAAGCGGTTGACATTCGGAGTGACTAACAACATGGCTGAGTATGAAGCATGTGCATTCGGGTTGACTACACTGATAGCCTTGTGGGCTAGGAATGTTGAAGTTTTCAGAGACTCGATGTTGGTGATCCGATAGATGCAAGGAGAATGAGAGCTAAAGGAAGAACGGTTGAAGCCGTACTTGTTCCATCTCAGAAGTCTGGCACAGACTATCCCTGACTGCAAATTTCAACACTTGCCGCGGGAAGAAAATCAGATGGCAGATGCATTGGTAACATTGGCCGCGACTTGGGAAAATCCAGAAAAATTGGTTATGAGACCACTTGTTGTTGACAAAGGCAAGCAAGCCGATTTATGAGATAGGTAGAGTCTTGGAAGTGGAGGTCGATGATGGAAAACTGTGGTACCATGATATTCAAAGGTATCTGGAATATGGGGAGTTCCCAGAAGAAGCTAGCAGAAAAGATAGAATAGCCATTCAGAAACTAGCTTCTCAGTATGTGAGTCTGAAGGGAGAACTCTACAAGAGGCAGGCCAATGGTATTCAGCTGAAATTTTTTGAGAAAGGAAGAAACTCAGAAGATAATGGAAGAGGTGCACGCTGGTATATATGGGCCATATATGAACGGATTGAACTTGTCCCGCAAGATTGTGAGACAAGGCTTTTACTGGTCAACCATGGAAGCTGACTGTGCGAAGCTAGTGAAGCATTGTCACGACTGTCAAGCACACAAAATTTGAACCATTTGCCACATATAGAGTTATATGGGCTGTCGGAACCGTGGCCTTTCTCAGCTTGGGGAATAGATATGATCGGAGAGATTCGACCGAGTGCATCGAATGGGCATCGCTTTATAGTAGTGGCCGTGGACTACTTCTCAAAGTGGGTAGAAGCCGAATCATTCCGCAATGTTACAGCAAAGCAGATGGTGAAGTTTATAACTCGGAATCTCATTTACCGGTATGGTATGCCGCATCATGTGGTAACGGATAATGGAGTCCAATTTCAGGGAGAACCAAGGCAATGCTACAGAAGTATGGAATAGGCCACCACAAGTCCTCACATACAGGCCACAGGCTAATGGGGCAGTCGAGGTAGCCAACAAGACAATAAAGACGATTTTGACGAAGATGACAGAGAATTATAAAGATTGGGCTGATAAGCTGCCATATGCCTTGTGTTAGACAATTATGACCCATAGCGTCACTGTTTGTAAAAGACATTGTGTTTTTTGTGCAAAATTGACTATGTAATATTGAATTGCCTTTTATCATTTCGTATTTATTTACTATGATATATAAATGGTAAAAGTCCATATGATTAGTTCCGGATTGAGATGATATGAGACAGTATCAATCCATAAAGGTTTAATCATTAAATATCCCTAGTCGTAGTATTATCGAGACTGGACATCGATGATGCGGAATAGACTAGTATTGCACTTGTACGAGTTGTGAGGGCATAACGGCATAGTTCTCATATGTTTAAGTATAGGATACTTATGCAAGTGCGATAGGAGGTTGTGTTTTACCGATGGTACGAAAAACAGCTTCGCTCTGGATAGACCCCGCAGAATCCCATTGGTAGTATGTATATGTGTCTATGGGAGTCCGCATCATGGTAGATGTATTTGGTCTTAACCTGAGACTTACATCGCTAATACTTGCGACAATCGGTAAACTTTGGTTTTGGTCGTCCAGGGCTTTAACAGGTTCTGTGTACGCCTCTATTGGGTTTTATCGAGAATCGTAGTGTATTGGATGTGATGTCAAGACGGAAGTATCACTCCAGACATATGGAGATGATGATCACGCAGGGATTCATAACTCGTTCTCTATTGTGTTGCAACCATCAGGATAATGTGACAAGGTCATGATTATCCGATTCAAAGAGACTAGTTGTTGATATCTGATATGTGCTTCGTACGGGGCAGACACTATTCCAGCCCCAGGCCTAGCATGTGACATCTGATACTAGATCGCAATACGAGATACTAGGTATTCTACGTCTGACATAGATTATTTATTCCAGTAAGAATATTTCTGGAGAATTGGGTAGGCACGGTGCTTTGCTAGAAGCCAACCATGTCTTGTAAATCGGTAAGCACGTAGTACGAGGTACTCACTTTATCGGATAGTCCGATAACCGAATTTACTGCCAACATATCCAGATCTCTTGGGGGCGCTTCCCAAGGATTCACCGATGACAGTTGACTTAAATTAGAATTAATCTGGATTAATTAAGAGAGAGAAAATTAATCTGGGATTAAAATGGGCTTTATTTAATCTGGGATTAAAAGTGTTCAGTAGAGAAAGAACGCGATAATTTGGAATTAATCGGTAAAATAAATTTAATAGTTAAATTGATTTTTTCTATTTAATTTATTCAAATGGGCTAAAATTAATATATCGGATATACTATAATGGATTGGATTTCATTATGAGATTAAAGTCGGACTTTAATGCGAACGAACGAATTAATTTAGAATTAGTTCGTGAACGACGTTCGTAATATATTTGTGAGGCATCGTTATTTAATTAAATTAGATTTTATATATTTAGCGACGAAGGATCGTTTAATCGGATTAAACGGAACCGAGCCGCGGCAAATGCCTGTAGAGATATTTGAATTTCGGATTCAAATATTTGGAGCCAAAAGTGTGGTAGGTGTTCCACCACACAACCACCTTGTTTTGCCTTAATGAATACCATTTACCAATCTCTACCTTGTTTTGGGTAAAAGGTGATATGGTTTCACCTTTTGGTAAATAACAAAAAGGCATTTCAACTTTGGTGAACACTTAACACAAATCAAAACACAAGATACCCTAAGAGAGCAAGGCTTGGCCGAATTTCCTCTCCCTCTCTTCTCTTTGATTTGTTTTTCAAATCAACAAAAGCTAGCACTTTGGAAGTGAACAAAGGTGATAGGGAAACTACTCAAAAGCTTGGAATCATCCTAAAGCTTGGAATCATCCTAAAGCTTGGAATCATCCTAAAGATTGGATCTTGGAGATCTTGGATCTCAAAATTTTTAAAAGCTCTATCACTCATTGTAAGTCTATTCCGCACCTTATAATGATCAAATCTATTGTTATGCATGCTTATTAGATCCTTATAATGTTCTAGGAACACTAACAATGGTATCATGAGCCTAATTTAAGCATGATAATTTTTAGGGTTCTTGAACCTAAAAATTTGGGGCTTTTTGATTTTAAGCACTTTTTTGAAATTGATGCTTTGAGTATGTTTCAACATGATAACTTAGAGTTATGCATGATTAGATTTAAATAAATCAAAGCAACAAAAAAAAAAAAATATTAGTGTGGCCGAATGCCTGTAGTGTATGCACTGCAGTTTTTTGTTTTTTGTTTTTTAAACATGAAATAATGTGTTTAGATGCATGTTTAAATGATAATAGTTGGTTTAATATGATTAGAATCAATGTCTATAATGTTCATGTTAAAATCAAAGTGCATGTTGAGCATGAAATGATGATCTTAGGCTTCAATATGTCTCAAGCATACAATGATGTGTTTTGGCTTGATTTTATGTTAAGCATGAATTATTAGTTTAAGCATGATTAATTAAGTTATTAATATTTTGGAAATATTGAATTTAATTAATTAATTATGGCTAATACACTTTAATTAAAATAATTGTGATATTTGGAATATTATAATTATGATAATATGCCTTTAAAATTGAATTGGGCTAAAAGTGTGTATTTGGGCCTAATGGGCTTGGTTTGACCAATTTTGGTTTTGGACTTTTGGATTGGATCCAATTGGGCCCAAAACCAATTCCATGAAGTCCAAATACATCACTTGGCCCTTTAAAGATTTGATTGGGCCTAATGGGCCTAAATTGATTTATGGCAATAGGGTGATTCCTATTGGGCCTTGGCATTTTGGGTTTGATCCATTATGGCCAAAGCCAATGCCTTAATAATTAATTAAAAGCCCATTGGACTTTAATTAAAATGACATTGGATGTTATTGGGCCTTTGAGACCCATCAATTGGATTTGGAATCCAAGTCTTTAAGGCAACTATGTAAGTGTAAATATTTAATTTGGAATTAAATTAGAATTAGTATTGAATACAAATAAATTGGATTTAAGTTGTAGTTCGATATAATTCAAGAATACGTACTCAAAAGTATTTATTCTTAAACGAGTTGGACTCGAGCAAATCAAATCATTGTTTGAACATTGGATGGTCATTAATCAAAGATTAATTAATTGGATTAGATTGATTGTAATAAACATGTTTTGATTGTATACATAAATGTGATGTATGAATAATGTATATCGGATGGATATTAGAAGGGCAAGGGCAATTTTGGAAATTATAATAAGTTTAGAATTTATTAAATTGGACCTGCGTGTCCAGCCTTTAATCTCTTTACTCCTTGTAATTCTCTTCTCACCTATTCCCCTCAATGTATATGAGGTTTCTTTATTGTATTTTGTAAAAGGGTAGGAGTTAGAATAGTTCTAGTCGGGGAGAGGAAATGGAGCAATTTGTTCTAGGAACAATCTGTTTGAATATCCATCCACATATCGTTATTAATTTACTTTTGCGCCTTATGATGTTTTAGAAGCATGCTTAAGGTGTATGATGAGACCTAATCAAAGATAATAAATTGGATGCCAATTTACGCAAAAACCCTCAAAACATATTAAGCGTTTTTCCTTCCATTGAGTGATTCTTACTCAAGATCCAAAGTTGGCATTGGCTTGTTGGCCAAAGTCAAGGCCTTTGTCAATTGCGAATGTGTTTGAAACATGAAGGTTTTGTTACATATCGGTGACTTGTCCAAGTTATGATTTGTTGGCCAAAGTCAAGATCACTTCTTGTCCATCGACATTGATTACGAAACTTTCCATGTCAATGGGTCCCGCTTAACTGGAATCATTAAGCTTGTTGTGCCAAAGCCAATGCTTAGTTGATTCAGAGGAAAAAGGTTAGGAAAATATGTTTGACATATTGGCATATATAAAGTATATGTGTTTCGGACTTGGATGTCCACCTACAGGATCTAGGAATTGGATGAGATCCAATTGATCTTCGAGATCTACCTAGTTAAGTTTCATACAGCTTGTTGGCCAAAGTCAAGGTTGTATGTTATTTAACGGGATCCTAGCCCACTAGGAAACTAGGTTTCCTGAGTACTCGACAGAGGGTTAGAGGCTCGCCGAAAAATAGTGGGAGGCTAGTACTAAATTTGCATTTTCATTCAGATACTTATCTTTACGCGCTTTCAAATAATTTCGTCAATACTACTTTATTAGTTGGACTAATATATTGCTATTTTTCTATATAACAGTTAGACTGTAACCATTATCGTTGACTAGATAGTTAGACTATCGTAGATCAAGATGACTAGCAAAGGAAATGTCTGCGACATAATCATGGGAGATAATGTCTTCAAGGGCACAAATTTTGCTGATTGGGAAATGAACCTTAGGATTGTCCTAGGTTCAGAGAGGCTGTTGTATACTATACAAAGACCTCTTGGGCCTAAGCCCAGACCGAATGAGACTACAACTCAGTCCATTATGCTTGCTTCGATGACTCAGCACTTTCGCAGACAAAATAGGGACTTGGATCCTTATAATATGTTAGCAAGGTTGCAAGATCTGCATCGCTCTAACAAGAGGATGCAGAGGTACGAGTTCGTCAAGAAGCTCTTTCGCTCACAGATGACAGATGGCATGTCTGTTGAGTCCCACGTGGCTCAGATGATTGCTGACATCGATGAGCTGGCCAATATGGGGATAGTCTTTGAGGCAGAGATTACAGTGGATATGATCCTTCAATCTCTCCCCGATTCCTGGAGACAGTTCATCATAAATTAAAATTTGATGAACAACAGTGATACTCTTGGAGAGTTACTGTCAACTCTCAAGGAGGCTGAAAAGGAGCTTCAAAATGGCAACAAGCGCGAGGCGCACTTTGCATCGACATCTCATGGACCTAGGGCTGGGCCCAAGGCAACTGGAGGTGTGCGAAAGAAGAAGCATATTCAAAAGGGCAAAGCCAAAAAGTCAAAGGCTTCTGGGAAACCAAAGGACAAATCTCAGGATGTTTGCCTACAGTACGGTAAGCGGGGTCACTGGAAGCGTGACTGCCACGAGTACAAGGCGCTTCAGAAGGAGATAAAGGCGGGCAAGGCACCGGCCTCGGGTATGTTTGTCATTGAGATAAACATGGCTACTTCTAGTTTTAAAAATTGGATTTTTGATTATGGTTGTGGTACTCACATATGTACTGATGTGCAGGATCTGCAGATTAGTAGGAGACTGGCTTCAGGAGAGATTGATCTGTGTGTTGGAAACGAGACACCTGTTGCTGTTTTGGCCGTGGGCACTTTTGTTTTAGAACTGCCTTCGGGGCATGTACTTAAACTATCAGACTGTTATTATGTACCTAGTTTGACTAGAAATATTATCTCTGTATCTTGTTTGACCCAATGCGGGTACACTTTTGTGTTCCGAAACACTGGGTGTTTTATTTATAAATATGATTTTGAGATATGTTCAGCTGATGCTAATAATGGTCTTTATATTTTGATAATAAATCAATCTCAAACATATAATGTAACAAACAAAAGGCTCAAACTAAGTAACAAAGATGATACTTACATATGGCATTGTCGTCTGGGACACATTAACAAGAGTCGCATATCCACACTTTCGAAAAGTGGGTACTTGGACGGATTTGATCCAAATTCATATGACGTCTGCGAATCTTGCTTATTAGGCAAAATGCCTAAATCACCTTTTAGCTGCAAAGGTGTACGCGCCACCGAACTGTTAGCCCTCGTTCATAGTGACGTTTGTGGGCCCATGTCTAGCCAGGCTAGAGGTGGATTCGAATACTTCGTAACCTTTATGGATGATGCATCGCGTTATGGTTATGTGTATCTTATGAGACACAAGTCGGAAACTTTTGAGAAATTCAAAGAGTTTCGACACGAAGTTGAAAAAACAGACCGGTAAGAGTATAAAGACATTACGGTCAGAACCGTGGTGGCGAATACTTGAGCAATGAGTTTCTAGATTACTTGAAAGAATATGGTATTCTTTCACAGTAGACTCCTCCTGGAACAACGCAATTAAACGGTGTATCCGAACGGAGAACCGAACTCTGTTGGACATGGTAAGGTCTATGATGAGTCCCACTGAGCTACCTTTTCCTTCTGGGGATATGCATTAAACAGTGCAGTTCTTATTTTGAATAAGGTTCCGTCAAAGTCTGTACAACAGACACCATATGAGATATGGACAGGAAAGAAACCGGGTTTCTCATTCCTAAAGATTTGGGGATGCTGGGCATACGTCAAACGTTTGGAAGGTACCAAACTTGAGCCCAAATCGGATAAATACCTATTCATAGAATATCCTAGGGAAACCAAAGGATTTTACTTCTATCACCAGAGAGAACAAAGTATTTGTTGCTCTACATGCGGTTTCCTTGAGAGGAATTCCTAAATACAGTGGTAAGTGGGAGGAAAGTAGAACTCGATGAAAATTGAATGTGATACTGTTCCTGGCATAGAATCCTCAACGGAACAAGAACAGTCCATCTGGATGAGACTGTACCAACAATCTTCTATTACACAAAGACCGCGTAGGTCGGAGAGAGTTAGGACCAACCTGAGAGGTATGGGTTTATGATCTCGCCTCATGTAAGATATTAATCTCTCATTGAGGAAGGCGAACCGGCTACGTATGAGGAAGCGATACAAGATATCGATTCCGCTTTATGGCAAGAGGCCATGAAGTCCGAAATGGATTCCATGTATACCAACCAAGTTTGGACATGGTTGATGCACCTGTTAGACATTATGTCCCATAGCGTCACTATTTGTAAATGATATTGTATTATTGTACAAAATTAACTATGTGATAATGAAATTGCCTTTTGCCGTTTTGTAATATTATTCACTTTGATATATAAATGGCGAAAGTCCATATGATTAATACCGGATTGAGATGATATGAGACAGTATCAATCCATAAAGGTTTAATCATTAAATATCCCTAGTCGGAGTATTATCGAGATCGGACATCGATAATGCGGAATAGACTAGTGTTGCGCTTGTGCACGTTGTGAGGGCACAACGGCATAGTTCTCATATATTTAAGTATTGGATACTTATGCAAGTGCGATAGGAGGTTGTGTTTTACCGATGGTACGGAAAACAGCTTCGCTCTGGATAGACCCCGCGGAATCCCATTGGTAGTATGTCTGCGTGTCTATGGGAGGCCGCATCAGGGTAGGTGTATATGGTCTTAACCTGAGACTTACATCGCTAGTACTTGCGACAATCGGTAAACTTTGGTTTTGGTGGTTGGGGACCTTAACCGGTTCTGTGTACACCTCTTCTGGGTTTATCGAGAATCGTAGTGTACTGGATGTGATGTCGAGATGGAAGTATCACTTCAGACATATGGAGATGATGATCACGCAGGACACAGAACTAGTACTCTATAAAAGGTTGCAACCGTCGGGACAATATGACCAGGTCAGGATTGTCCGATTTAAAGAGACTAGTTGCTTGATGTCCGATATATGTTTCGTACGGGGCAGACACATCTCCAGCCCCAGGCCTAACATGTGATCGTCCGATACTGGATCGATGTACGCAATACTACGGTATACTACGCTTGATATAGATCTTATATTCCTATAAGAATATTTCTGGAGAATTGGGTAGGCATGGCGCTTTGCTAGAAGCCAACCTTGTCTTGTGAATCGGTGTAAACGTATACGAGGTACGTACGTGTTCGGATTATCCGACGACCGTATTTACTGCCAAAATATCCGGAGATCTCTTGGGTCGCTTCCTGAAGATTCACCAATGACGTATGATTCAAACTCGATTAATCTTGGATTAATTACGGAGAGACTTTATCTTGGGTAAAGTACTATATAAAGAGAGAGAACGATTAGTTTAGAATTAATCGTAAAATTATTATATTCGATATAATAATCGAAATTCGATTTCGACGCGAAATTAAAATTAGATTTTAATTCGGGCAAACGAGTTAATTTAGAATTAATTCGTTAGCGACGTAAATAATAATTTCGCTAGGCGCAATTATTTATTTAAATTCGATTTAATTAACGTCGCGACGTAAGTTCGGCATTTCGGAAATATCGGACCCGAACGCGTGAGTGCACGTGGGCCCACTTTCATTTGGAAACGTGTGGGGCCCACATGACACATGTCATTATTTGCATTATTTAATTGTTGATGTATTGCATGGAGATAGTGTACAATGCACTCAAGGGTTTTGCATGGAAATTGAGTGTTTGACACTCTAAGCCATTGCATGGTTTGTGTCATAGGTTTATTATTATTTAATAAATATTATGGCATAAATATAAATTGATTTTTGTAACAAAAAATCATGCTCTCTCTCCCTCTCAAATTACCGAAACTGTGAACAGTTTTGGGCTCTCCATTTCTTCAATTTTTGTGGCAAGATTTGAAGTACTTGTGCATTCAAAATCACAACAAAGGCTAGCACCTTCAAGGGATCATACATAGGTGATATGGGAAACTAATCCTTGAGCTTGGAAGGATCAAACTCGACTTGGAGTCCCCATTCTCTTCTTGGCCGAGAGCTTCACTGCACAAGGGGGAGTTTTCGCATCATCTAAGCATCCATTTTCAAGTATTGTGAGTATGATTCCGCCATACTTCAATTATTCATTCATGTATTTATATTTTGCTTGTTCTTATTGATCTTGGGGCATGGATTAGATTTTCCAACAATGGTATCATTGAGCTTAAAGAGCATGCAAATATATTAGGATGTTATTTGGGGAAAATTGTTTGAAGCATGATTTGATGAGTTTGCTTGATTAAATATGCTTAGATGTATGTTATATAGATTATACATCATCAATTTCTTGGAAAATATATTGGATTAATTTTTCCAACCCAAATGAGGCTTGGCCGAATACATGCAAGCATGTGGACTAGATGATTTTTTAATTTTAAGACATTAGATGACTTGAAATAATATGGAATGATGATTTGTAACTCGATTGGATTGAAAACGAAATCGGAACCATTTTAATCACCTTGGCCGAATGCTTGATGGAGTATTAGGGACTTGATTTTTTGATTAAATAATGTTGGACATATATTTAAGATAAAAATATGATTAATGGATTAATTTGATATTTTGGGAATATTGATTTAAAGGATTAATCATGAAAATACACTTTAATTAATTAAGTTATAAATTTGGAATTTTAAAATTGGTTAATTGGGCTTTTATGTTTAATTGGGCCTTATGGGCTTGATATTGATTTTAATGGCAAATGAGGGTGATTCCTTATTGGGCTTGGAAATTGGGTTTGACCCACATTGACCAAGGCCCAAGCCTTATGAAATCAATAGAAAGCCCATCGGACTTTAATTAAACGGACATTAGATGTGAGTTGGGCTTTGGGACCCAATAGTACTAGATTTGGAATCTAAGTTATAAAAGCACAATAAAAGTGTAAATATTTAATTTAGAATTAAATAAAAGGATTAGTATTGAATACGACTTAAATTGGATTTAACGAGTAGTTCGATATAATTCGTGAATTCATACCATAAGTATTTATTCTCAAAACGAGTTGGACTCGCGCAAATGCAAAAATTGTTTGAACATTGTATTGTCACCTAATTAAAGACTAATTAATTGGATTTGATTGGTTGTATAACATGCCTTGAATGAATGAATGTGGATGTGTTGTATGAATAGTGTATATCGGATGGATATTAGAAGGGAAAGGGTAATTTTAGAAATTGTTGTAAATTTGGAATTTATAAATTGGACCTGCGTGTCCAGCCTTATCTCTTTATCTCTTTGTATTCTCTTCTCACCTAATTCCCCTCAATGTAAATGAGGTTTCTCTTATTATATTATGTAATTGGGTAGTAGTAGAATAATGCTAGCGGGGAGAGGAAAGGGAGTGATTTGTTCTAGGAACAAGTTGTTTATATATCCATCCGCATATCACTATTAATTTACTTTACGCGCTTTATGATGTTTTAGAAGCATGCTTAAGGGTGTATGTTGATGAGACCTAACAAAGATAATAAATTGGTTGCCAATTACGCAAAAATCCCTCAATCTATATTAAGCGATTATCCTTCCATTGAATGATTCTTGTTCAAGATCCAATTGGCATTGGTTTGTTGGCCAAAGTCAAGACCTTGTCAATTAGGATGTACTTGAATCATGAGAGTTTTGTTCCATATCGGTGTCTAGTCCAAGTTGTGATTTGTTGGCCAAAGTCAAGATCACTTCTTGTCCAAAGACATTGATTACGAAACTTTCCTTGTCAATGGGTCCCGCTTAACTGGAATCATTAGGTTTGTTGTGCCAAAGCCAAGGCCTAGATGATTCGGAGGATATGGTTAGGAAAATGTATTAGATACATTGACATAAGTATTGTACATATGTTTAGGACTTGGATGTCCACCTGACCAGATCTAGGAATTGGATTGGATCCAATTGATCTGAGAAGATCTACCTAGTTAAGTAGCATACAGCTTGTTGGCCAAAGTCAAGGTTGTGTGTTATTTAACGGGATCCTAGCCCACTAGGAAATAGGATTTTCCGAGTTCTCAACGGAGGGTTAGAGACTTGATGAAAATAGTGGGAGGCTAGTATGTGAATTTGCAATTTCGTTCAGATACTTTGCCTTACGCGTCTTTCAAAATTATTTCGTCTATTTTATTCAAATTAGTTGGACTAATACATTGTTATTTTTCTTGTAACAGTTTGACTGTACCCATTTCATCGTCAACTAAATAGTTAGACTATTGTGGTTGAGATGGCTAGCAAGGGAAATGTGCGTGACATCATCATGGGTGATAATGTCTTTAAAGGCACAAACTTCGCTGACTGGGAAATGAACCTCAAGATAGTACTTGGGGCTGAGAGGCTACTGTACACTATTCAGACACCTCTCCCGCCTAGACCCACTGATCCGCTTGAGCTGGAGTTATGGAAAACTCACAGCGAGGATTGTGACACACAGCCCAGGCTGTTATGTTAGCTTCAATGACTCAACACTTTCGTCGCCAGAATAGGGACTTGGATCCTTATAACATGATGGCTAGACTGCAAGATCTCCACCGCACCAATAAGCGGATGGAAAGGTATGAGTTAGTGAAGAAACTCTTCCGCACCCGCATGACTGAAGGCACATCAGTTGAGCTCCGGGACTCAAATGATTGCCGATATTGATGAGTTGGGCAGTATGGGAATAGTCTTGGAGGCCGAGCTGACTGTAGATTTGATCTTACAATCACTTCCCGATACTTGGAAACAAATCATAATCAACTATAAGTTGATGGATACCGATGACACTCTTGGAGAGCTGTTATCCATGCTGAAGGAGTCTGAAAAAACTCCTAAAAGGGAGCAAGCGCGAGGCGCACTATGCATCGACCTCTCAGGGGCCAAGGGCTGGGCCCAAGGCAACTGGAGGGGTGAAGAAGAGGAAAATAAAAACAAGGGTAAGGGCAAGTTGACAAAGGCTTCTGGGAAGCCAAGGGACAAATCTCAAGATGTCTGCCTCAAATGCGGCAAAAAGGGTCACTGGAAACGTGACTGCCGAGTGGGCAAAGGACAGAGGGAGGATATCAAGGCAGGCAAGGCTCCAGCCTCTGGTATGTTTGTTATTGAAATAAATATGACTACTTCTAGTCTTAAAAATTGGATTTTTGATTCTGGTTGTGCTGCTCATATTTGTACTGATTTGCAGGATCTGCAGAATAGCAGGATGCTGGCTTCAGGGGAGGTTGATCTACGAGTCGGAAACGGAACATCTGTTGCTGTTTTGGCTGTAGGGACATTTGTTTTGGAACTGCCCTCGGGGCATGTACTTAAACTTTTGAACTGTTATTATATACCTAGTCTGACTAGGAATATTATATCTGTATCTTTGTTAACCCAGCATGGGTACACTTTTGTATTTAGAACACTGGGTGTTATTTATATAAAAATGATGCAGAAATTTGCACTGCCGTTGCAAATAATGGCCTTTATATTTTGAATATAAATGAATCTCCTAAAATAACAAACAAAAGGCTCAAAAAGAGTAATCTAAAAGATGAAGCTTACATGTGGCATTGTCGTCTGGGACACATCAACAAGACTCGCATATCCACACTTTCGAAGAGTGGGTACTTGGACGAATTTGATCCCAATTCATATGACGTCTGCGAATCTTGTCTTTTAGGCAAAATGCCTAAATCACCTTTTAGCGGTAAAGGTGAGCGTGCCACAGAACTGTTAGCCCTCGTTCATAGTGACGTATGTGGGCCCATGTCTAGCCAGGCTAGAGGTGGATATCATTACTTCGTAACCTTTACGGATGATGCATCTCGTTACGGTTATGTGTATCTAATGAAACACAAGTCGGAAACTTTTGAGAAATTCAAAGAGTTTCGACACGAAGTAGAAAAACAAACAGGCAAGAGTATTAAGACATTGCGGTCAGACCGTGGTGGTGAATACTTAAGTTATGAGTTTCAAGATTACTTGAAAGAATATGGTATTCTTTCACAGTGGACTCCTCCTGGAACACCGCAATTAAACGGTGTGTCTGAACGGAGAAACCGTACCTTGCTAGACATGGTGAGGTCAATGATGAGTCGCACTGAGCTACCAATATCCTTCTGGGGATACGCATTAACAGTGCTATACTTATTATAATAAGGTACCGTCGAAGTCTGTTGAACAGACTCCATATGAGATATGGACAGGAAGGAAACCAGGTTTCTCTTTCCTGAAGATTTGGGGATGCTGGGCATATGTTAAACGTTTGGAAGGTACCAAACTTGAACCCAAATCTGATAAATGCCTTTTCGTAGGATATCCTAGGGAAACCAAAGGATATTACTTCTATCACCCACAAGAGAACAAAGTATTTGTTGCTCTACATGCATTTTTCCTTGAGAAGGAATTTCTAGATGCAGTGGTAAGTGGGAGGAAAGTAGAGCTCGATGAAAATCGTAGTGATACTGTTCCTGGCAATGAATCAACGACGGAACATGAACAGACCATCCGGGATGAGTCTGTACCACAACCTTCATATACACAAGGACCGCGTAGGTCGGAGAGAGTCAGGACAGTGCCTGAGAGGTATGGGTTCCTGATCTCGCCTCATGTAGATATTAATCTTATTGAGGAAAATGAACCGGCCACGTATGAGGAAGCAATACAAAATATTGATTCCGCTTTATGGCAAGAAGCCATGAAGTCCGAGATGGATTCCATGTACGCCACCAAGTTTGGAGGACACTGGTTGATGCACCAGAAGGCGTAAAGCCTATTGGATGCAGATGGATCTTCAAGAAGAAGACTGACATGGATGGCAACGTACAAACGTACAAAGCTAGGCTTGTAGCGAAGGGGTATCGTCAACAATATGGTATTGATTATGACGAAACCTTCTCACCCGTTGCCATGATTAAATCCATTCGGATAATGCTTGCAATAGCTGCATATTTTGATTACGAGATATGGCAGATGGACGTTAAACCGCTTTCCTTAACGGAAACCTTTTGGAGGATGTTTATATGCAACAGCCTGACGGTTTTATCATACCTAGACTTGCAAACAAGGTTTGTAAGTTAAATCGATCCATTTATGGATTGAAGCAAGCATCACGGTCATGGAATCAGCGTTTTGATGAGATCATAAAAGAATATGATTTCGTGCAAAACGCAGATGACCCTTGTGTATACAAGAAGGTTAGTGGGAGAGCACTTACTTTTATTGTCCTTTATGTCGACGACGTATTGCTTATAGGCAATGACATTCCCATGCTAACGTCGGTGAAAGCTTGGCTTTCATTAAAATTCTCCATGAAAGATCTGGGAGAAGCAGCCTTTATTCTTGGAATAAAGATCTACCGGGATAGAGCTAGAAAGCTGCTTGGACTCTCCCAGAGTACATACATTGATAAAGTGTTGAAGCGATTCAACATGGAACAATCCAAGAGGGGATTGGTTCCAATGGTACGTGGTACCTCTCTGTCTAAGGACATGTGTCCTAAGACTCAGGAAGAGAGAGACAACATGAGTCGGATACCGTTCGCCTCGGCAGTCGGATCGATCATGTATGCCATGATATGTACACGACCTGATGTCTCATATGCTTTGAGCATGTGCAGTCGCTATCAGGCCGATCCAGGTGAAGGTCACTGGATAGCAGTTAAGAATATCCTTAAGTATCTTAAACGAACTAAGGATGCTTTCTTAATTTATGGAGATGGAGAACTTGCGGTATCTGGGTATACCGATGCAAGTTTCCAAACCGACAAGGATGACTACAAGTCGCAATCCGGGTACATTTTTTGTTTGAATAACGGAGCAGTGAGCTGGAAATCTTCCAAGCAAGATACTGTTGCCGATTCAACAACAGAAGCGGAGTACATCGCTGCATCTGAAGCAGCAAAGGAGGCAGTTTGGATCCGAAAGTTCCTAATCGGATTAGGAGTAGTTCCATTAGCAGCTGAGCCCGTTCCATTGTATTGTGACAATAACGGGGCCATAGCGCAGGCTAAGGAACCAAGGTCTCATCAACGGTCCAAGCATGTTCTTCGACGTTACCATCTGATTCGGGAGATTATACATCGTGGCGATGTAAAGGTCGAGAAGGTCACATCAGATGACAACATTGCAGATCCGCTGACGAAGGCTGTTCTTCAGCAAGTTTTTGAACGACACATACATAGTTCGGGTATTAGATGCTTGAGTGACTGGCTATAGGCCAAGTGGGAGATTGTTAGACATTATGTCCCATAGCGTCACTATTTGTAAATGATATTGTATTATTGTACAAAATTAACTATGTGATAATGAAATTGCCTTTTGCCGTTTTGTTATTATTTACTTTGATATATAAATGGCGAAAGTCCATATGATTAATACCGGATTGAGATGATATGAGACAGTATCAATCCATAAAGGTTTAATCATTAAATATCCCTAGTCGGAGTATTATCGAGATCGGACATCGATAATGCGGAATAGACTAGTGTTGCGCTTGTGCACGTTGTGAGGGCACAACGGCATAGTTCTCATATATTTAAGTATTGGATACTTATGCAAGTGCGATAGGAGGTTGTGTTTTACCGATGGTACGGAAAACAGCTTCGCTCTGGATAGACCCCGCGGAATCCCATTGGTAGTATGTCTGCGTGTCTATGGGAGGCCGCATCAGGGTAGGTGTATATGGTCTTAACCTGAGACTTACATCGCTAGTACTTGCGACAATCGGTAAACTTTGGTTTTGGTGGTTGGGGACCTTAACCGGTTCTGTGTACACCTCTTCTGGGTTTATCGAGAATCGTAGTGTACTGGATGTGATGTCGAGATGGAAGTATCACTTCAGACATATGGAGATGATGATCACGCAGGACACAGAACTAGTACTCTATAAAAGGTTGCAACCGTCGGGACAATATGACCAGGTCAGGATTGTCCGATTTAAAGAGACTAGTTGCTTGATGTCCGATATATGTTTCGTACGGGGCAGACACATCTCCAGCCCCAGGCCTAACATGTGATCGTCCGATACTGGATCGATGTACGCAATACTACGGTATACTACGCTTGATATAGATCTTATATTCCTATAAGAATATTTCTGGAGAATTGGGTAGGCATGGCGCTTTGCTAGAAGCCAACCTTGTCTTGTGAATCGTGTAAACGTAATACGAGGTACGTACGTGTTCGGATTATCCGACGACCGTATTTACTGCCAAAATATCCGGAGATCTCTTGGGTCGCTTCCTGAAGATTCACCAATGACGTATGATTCAAACTCGATTAATCTTGGATTAATTACGGAGAGACTTTATCTTGGGTAAAGTACTATATAAAGAGAGAGAACGATTAGTTTAGAATTAATCGTAAAATTATTATATTCGATATAATAATCGAAATTCGATTTCGACGCGAAATTAAAATTAGATTTTAATTCGGGCAAACGAGTTAATTTAGAATTAATTCGTTAGCGACGTAAATAATAATTTCGCTAGGCGCAATTATTTATTTAAATTCGATTTATTAACGTCGCGACGTAAGTTCGGCATTCGGAAATATCGGACCCGAACGCGTGAGTGCACGTGGGCCCACTTTCATTTGGAAACGTGTGGGGCCCACATGACACATGTCATTATTTGCATTATTTAATTGTTGATGTATTGCATGGAGATAGTGTACAATGCACTCAAGGGTTTTGCATGGAAATTGAGTGTTTGACACTCTAAGCCATTGCATGGTTTGTGTCATAGGTTTATTATTATTTAATAAATATTATGGCATAAATATAAATTGATTTTTGTAACAAAAAATCATGCTCTCTCTCCCTCTCAAATTACCGAAACTGTGAACAGTTTTGGGCTCTCCATTTCTTCAATTTTTGTGGCAAGATTTGAAGTAGTTGTGCATTCAAATCACAACAAAGGCTAGCACCTTCAAGGGATCATACATAGGTGATATGGGAAACTAATCCTTGAGCTTGGAAGGATCAAACTCGACTTGGAGTCCCCATTCTCTTCTTGGCCGAGAGCTTCACTGCACAAGGGAGGAGTTTTCGCATCATCTAAGCATCCATTTTCAAGTATTGTGAGTATGATTCCGCCATACTTCAATTATTCATTCATGTATTTATATTTTGCTTGTTCTTATTGATCTTGGGGCATGGATTAGATTTTCCAACAGCACCAGAAGGCGTAAAGCCTATTGTATGCAAATGGATCTTCAAGAAGAAGACCGACATGGAAGGCAACGTACAAACGTACAAAGCTAGGTTTGTAGCGAAGAGGTATCGTCAACGACATGGTGTTGATTATGATGAAACTTTCTCACCTGTTGCCATGATTAAATCCATTCGGATAATGCTTGCTATTGCTGCATATTTTGATTACGAGATATGGCAGATGGACGTTAAAAATGCTTTCCTTAACGGAAACCTTTTGGAGGATGTTTATATGCAACAGCCTGACGGTTTTATCGTGCCTAGACTTGCAAACAAGGTTTGCAAGTTAAATCGGTCCATTTATAGACTGAAGCAAGCATCGCGGTCATGGAACCAACGTTTTGATGAGATCATAAAAGAATATGATTTCATTCAAAACGAGGATGATCCTTGTGTACATAAGAAGGTTAGTGGGAGCGCACTGACATTCATTGTCCTTTATGTTGACGATGTATTGCCTATGGGCAATGACATTCCCATGTTAACATCAGTGAAAGCTTGGCTTTCATTAAAATTCTCCATGAAAGATCTGGGAGAAGCAGCCTTTATTCTAGGAATAAAGATCTACAGGGATAGATCTAGAAAGCTGCTTGGACTCTCTCAAAGTTCGTACATTGACAAAGTGTTGAAAAGATTCAACATGGATCAGTCCAAGAGGGGACTGTTACCAGTGTCACATGGCAACTCTCTATCTAAGGACATGTGTCCTAAAACTCAAGATGAGAGAAACAGCATGAGTCGGATACCGTTCGCCTCGGCAGTCGGATCGATCATGTATGCCATGATATGTACCCGACCTGATGTCTCGTATGCTTTGAGCATGTGTAGTCGCTATCAGGCCGATCCAGGTGATGGTCACTGGATGGCAGTTAAGAACATCCTTAAGTATCTTAGACGAACTAAGGATGCTTTCTTAATTTATGGAGATGGAGAACTTAAGGTAACTGGGTATACCGATGCAAGTTTCCAAACCGATAAAGACGACTCTAAGTCGCAATCCGGGTACATATTTTGTTTGAACAACGGAGCAGTAAGATGGAAATCTTCCAAGCAAGAGACTGTTGCTGATTCAACAACAGAAGCGGAGTAAATTGCTGCATCTGAAGTAGTAAAAGAGGCAGTTTGGATCCGTAAATTCCTAATTGGATTAGGAGTAGTTCCGTTTGCAGCTGAGCCCGTTCAATTATTTTGTGACAATAACGGGGCAATAGCACAGGCTAAGGAACCACGGTCTCATCAACGATCCAAGCATGTTCTTCCACGTTTCCATCTGTTTCGTGAGATCATACATCATGGCGATGTGAAGATCGAGAAGGTCGCATCAGATGACAACATTGCAGACCCGCTGACGAAAGCTATTTCACAGCAAAAGTTTGAAAATCACATACATAGTTCAGGTGTTAGATGCTTGAGTGACTGGCTATAGGCCAAGTGGGAGATTGTTAGACAATTATGACCCACAGCGTCACTGTTTGTAAAAGACATTGTGTTTTTGTGCAAAATTGACTATGTAATATTCAAATTGCCTTTTATCGTTTCGTAATTTATTTACTATGATATATAGATGGTAAAAGTCCATATGATTAGTTCCGGATTGAGATAATATGAGACAGTATCAATCCATAAAGGTCTAATCATTAAATATCCCTAGTCGTAGTATTATCGAGACTGGACATCGATAATGCGGAATAGACTAGTATTGCACTTGTGCGCGTTGTGAGGGCATAACGGCATAGTTCTCATATGTTTAAGTATAGGATACTTATGCAAGTGCGATAGGAGGTTGTGTTTTACCGATGGTACGGAAAATAGCTTCGCTCTGGATAGACCCCGCGGAATCCCATTGGTAGTATGTATATGTGTCTATGGGAGTCCGCGTCAGGGTAGATGTATTTGGTCTTAACCTAAGACTTACATCGCTAATACTTGCGACAATCGGTAAACTTTGGTTTTGGTCGTCCAGGGCTTTAACAGGTTCTGTGTACGCCTCTATTGGGTTTATCGAGAATCGTAGTGTATTGGATGTGATGTCAAGACGGAAGTATCACTCCAGACATATGGAGATGATGATCACGCAGGGATTCATAACTCGTTCTCTATTGTGTTGCAACCATCGGGATAATGTGACAAGGTCATGATTATCCGATTCAAAGAGACTAGTTGTTTGATATCTGATATGTGCTTCGTACGGGGCAGACACTATTCCAGCCCCAGGCCTAGCATGTGACATCTGATACTAGATCGCAATACGAGATACTAGGTATTCTTCGTCTGACATAGATTATTTATTCCAGTAAGAATATTTCTGGAGAATTGGGTAGGCACGGTGCTTTGCTAGAAGCCAACCATGTCTTGTAAATCGGTAAGCACATAGTATGAGGTACTCGCTTTATCGGATAGTCCGATGACCGGATTTACTACCAACATATCCAGAGATCTCTTGGGTCGCTTCCCAAGGATTCACCGATGATAGTTGACTTAAATTAGAATTAATCTGGGATTAATTAAGAGAGAGAAAATTAATCTGGGATTAATATGGGCTTTATTTAATCTGGGATTAAAAGTGTTCAGTAGAGAAAGAACGCGATTAATTTGGAATTAATCGGTAAAATAAATTTAATAGTTAAATTTGATTTTTCTATTTAATTTATTCAAATGGGCTAAAATTAATATATCGGATATATTAAAATAGATTGGATTTCATTACGAGATTAAAGTCGGACTTTAATGCGAACGAACGAATTAATTTAGAATTAGTTCATGAACGACGTTCGTAATATATTTGCGAGGCATCGTTATTTAATTAAATTAGATTTAATTATTTAGCGATGAAGGATCGTTTAATCGGATTAAACGGAACCGAGCCGCGGTAAATGCCCGTAGAGATATTTGAATTTCGGATTCAAATATTTGGAGCCAAAAGTGTGGTTGGTGTTCCCACCACACAACCACCTTGTTTTGCCTTAATGAATACCATTTACCAATATCTACCTTGTTTTGGGTAAAAGGTGAAATGGTTTCACCTTTTGGTAAATAGCAAAAAGGCATTTCAACTTTGGTGAACACTTAACACAAATCAAAACACAAGAAACCCTAGGAGAGCAAGGCTTGGCCGAATTTCCTCTCACTGTCTTCTCTTTGATTTGTTTTTCAAATCAAAGAAAGCTAGCACTTTGGAAGTCAACAAAGGTGATAGGGAAACTACTCAAAAGCTTGGAATCATCCTAAAGCTTGGAATAGTCCTAAAGATTGGATCTTGGAGATCTTGGATCTCAAATTTTTAAAAGCTCTATCACTCATTGTAAGTCTATTCGCACCTTATAATGATCAAATCTATTGTTATGCTTGCTTATTAGATCCTTATAATGTTCTAGGAACACTAACACCTTGTGGGGCTACAGAACTTCTGTGAGGACAGCAACAGGAGCTACGCCTTAATCTCTGGTTTATGGAATGGAAGCGGTATTGCCGGTGGAAGTTGAGATACAGTCCATGCGGGTATTAGCAGAAGCAGAATTCCCTGAATGAGAATGGACCTCGTGGAGGTTTGAGCAGTTAGCATTGATGGATGAGAAGAGGATGAAGTCCTTACATCACATGCAGATATATCAGAAGAGGTTGGCCCGAGCATTTAATAAGAAGGTGCGTCCTACCAAGATCAAGAAAGGTGATTTGGTACTCAAACAATCGAAGCCATCGACAACAGACCCGAGAAGAAAGTTTAGGCCAAATTGGGAAGGACTCTACATTGTTCAGAAGATAATGGGAAATAAAGCAGTGAGACTGTCGGACTTGGAAGGGAATGAGTTCACCGATCCAATCAATGTTGACAGATTGAAGCTGTATTTTACCTGAGGGACAGAAGACTGAATAGTCACCCGCAGAAGACCTAACCCAACGGGATAAAGAGAACTCATGCATGCATGCTTACACATAACCCATTATTGCATTCCTTTTTGCGTGTCTTGTGTTTTTTTTTTGTATTCACAGGTTTCTAAGAAGAAAAGAGAAAGCGGTAAAGACAAGCCAATCAGAAACAGTGAACGCACAGTATCGAATTCGGGTAGTAATCTAAGGGTTGAGGCCCATTTAAGTTTGAGTTTCGGGTATAGATCCCGGGGGCGAAGCCCACATTGAGGAAGAATTCCTTGGAGTGAGTGAGAAAAAAAAGTGAAAATGAAATTGAGTGAGAGAGAAGTCTTTGATGGTTAAACATATGTCCGGTGATGACATTGTGTGCTGTAGGGAGAAGCCTTAAAAACGAGAAGTGTGAGACGCGCTCTTATCTTGTATTCAAAATGGATTGATCTCTGCTAGACTCATAAAGCACTTGATAAAGGTATCTCAACAGAAGAAGCCTGAGCGGTTGATAAGATGACTAGTTGAAGAGATGGTGGATCGGTGAATGACTGTTTGCCTGGATGTCCACATGGATTTGCTTTGCTACGATACATGATATGGTTGGAAAATAAAGAAAGAAAAATCTCTGCAATAAAAATAAAAATAGACCGTCTATAACCGATAAGCGTGAAGCTACCCATGGGCGAGTATTAGGACCACCATGAGGAGAAATGCTACCTTAAAAGGGTAGGTGTGTCAAATAAAAAAAAAAGGAAAAAGTTCTAAATGAAGAGAAAGAGACAGAAGATATAAAAGAAGACCATATCATGTTGAGTATGCTATGGTAATCATAGAATGTGACCTAGACATCCAGATTGGTTAGACCCACTAGTCCGATTCTCCGAAGTGAAATTATCGAGTTGGCTGACTTAAGGAATAAGCTGTGAAAGAGCCTTAGCACACACGCACTAGGAGTCTAGTTCAGATCACCCATTCAGAGGATTTGGTTTGAGTATGTCGAGTACTTCAGAAATTCTTTGGCTTTGACGTGAAGCACCCGTTGAGGACAAAAATATGTTTAGCTATCAAGATTATCTCGAAGAGAGGCACTATAGTGTGTTGGAAAAGAGTATCAGCATCAATTTCTGCCGGGTATGGCATTCTAGGGGCGAAGCCCACGTCAGTTCAGTATCAGTTTCTACCGGATATGGCATTCTGGGGGTGAAGCCCACGTCAGTTCAGTATCAGTTCCTGCCGGGTATGGCATTATAGGGGCGAGGCCCAAGTTGGTTCAGTATCAGTTTCTGCCAAGTATGGCATTCTGGGGGCGAAGCCCACGTCAGTTTAGTATTAGTTTCTGCCGGGTATGGCATTCTAGGGGTGAGGCCCACATCAGTTCAGCCAGGTACGACACTCCGGGTATGGAGACATCAGATCAGTTCTGCCAGGTACGGCACTCGGGTATGGAGATATCAGATCAGTTCAGTTAGGTACGGCACTCTAGGTATGGAGACATCAGATCAGTTCTGCCAGGTACAACACTCCGGGTATGTAGATATCAGATCAGTTCAGCTAGGTACGACACTCCGGGTACGAAGACACCAGATCAGTTCTGCCAGGTAAGGCACTCTGGGTATGGAGATATCACCGCGACACCCTAGGTACGGGGTTAGCACTCAAACATTTGTGGCACTCTAGGTACGGAGGCGTCACTGCGACACCCTAGGTACGGGGATAGCACTCAGACATTTGTGGCTCTCTAGGTACGGAGACGTCACCGCGACACCCTAGGTACGGGGTTAGCACTCAGACATTTATGGCTCTCTAGGTACGGAGGCGTCACTGCGACATCCTAGGTAGAGGGTTAGCACTTAGACATTTGTGGCACTCTAGGTACGGAGGCGTCACTGCGACACCCTAGTTACGGGATTAACACTCAGACATTTGTGGCACTCTAGGTACGGAGGTGTCACTGTGACACCCTAGGTACGGGGTTAGCACTCAGACATTTGTGGCTCTCTAGGTACGGAGACGTCACTGTGACACCCTAGGTACGGTGTTAGCACTCAGACATTTGTGGCTCTCTAGGTACGGAGACGTCACTGTGACACCCTAGGTACGCGGTTAGCACTCAGACATTTGTGGCTCTCTAGGTACGGAGACGTGACTGCGACACCCTATGTACGGGGTTAGCATTCAGACATTTGTTGCTCTCTAGGTATGAAGATGTCACCGCGACACCCTAGGTACGGGGTTAGCACTCAGACAACAACAACACCACTGCGACACTCTAGGTACGGAGATGCAACCGCGATGCCCTAGGTACGGGGTTTAGCACTATCAACTCAACACAGCAGGCGGACCATGTGGCAGCTGGCGAGCCAGGTAAGTAAAAATACATTGCACATACTTTGATTTGAATTGTCATTATCACACACTGCACAAGTCCTATCAAAGTGGGGACGACTGTAGGCATTGTATTTTTGCATATCAGCCCAATGATGAGTCTCGTATAGAGGCACTATCTCTTTAGTTGTGAAAGCCACGGGAAACGGACGTTGGACGGGTAAAGTTGGAAAACTGGAATTTTTGTTGGATTTAATCCCGTTGTTTAGCTTCGGTTGCTTGTTAGACCTATGTTTCAAAGCTCATCATCGGCCCATAAACCACTTACTTACCCATAAACCAAACCAAAACACCCAAGCCTACCCAAAGGACCAAAGCCCACGCCCATGAAGCCTCATTCACGCCCATCCCTCTCCTAATTAGGTAGATGCACATTTAACACAATCTTAAATCTTGTCAAATCCCTCCCTAATTAAGAAAAATCAAATCAAATCCCTTACCAAATCAAATCCAATCACCATCCTAAATTGAAAGATATATTCCTTATGAGATACCAATTAGAATAAATGTCACCATCAATGGAGATTCTATCCTAATCGGATTATGAAAGCCCCCTCTTATTTTCCTATAAAAAGGACCCATCACCACTATTCACAACCCTAGCTCACATAACTCATATTCACGCCCAAGACAAGTCTAAGCCTTCCTTTGCACGCCCAAATACCTCCTCCAAGCCATACTACTGCATCCCCCTAAAGCCCTCACTACCGTGAACCACCTTCTTCACCCCTTCCATTCACGCCTAAGCCACTGTACACAGCCCCTTTGCCGCACCTAAACCTCCCTTCACAGCCCTCAAACCACGCCAAAACAAGCCCCAAACACTGCCCCAACGTTGTTGATTTCTAATTAGGTCCCAAGATCATTATAAGCATTAAAATAACGTATGAATGCATCAACGGAGGTAGCGGAATACTCACATCGATCGGTTGAGACGATTTGATGAAGAACAAAACTCATTTCCCCTCCAAGGTTCACGCCAAATAGTGAGTAGTCCACTGCCTTTGTTTCTCTGTTTTGGTTCAACATTTTGAGCTCCGAACTTACGTCAAACGGTTCCCGGCTCGTGGGTGGGTTTCCCTATCACCTTCGTATGCTTCTAAGGAGTGTGCTAGCACTGGGATTTTGTGACAAAATCACTCAAAAAGATTCCCACTGCTCGGTTTTTACACAGCAAAACAGTGAGTTGTTTTGGCCCCTTGGGCGTGAGCTTTTGAAGAAAAGAAAGAGAGAAAAAAATGTGTTAGGTTTGAGAAAATTGTGTATCTTATACACAAATTTGAATTCCAAACTCATTTCATTTGAATTTGGCTTTTAAAAGTCAAACCATCAAAAACCAAACCTACCACCATCAAGTCACATCAATCACTCAAGTGACAAATTATCACATCACTCAATCAATCAAGTTGTCAAGTCACATCACTCAAAGTGACAAGTGATTTGGCACTTGAAACGGCTAGCGATTTGAAGCTTGATGCGACTAATGATTTGACGCTTGATTTGACTTGCGTGCCGCACTCGAATTTGAAATACGAATGCGCTCACAAATAATCTCGAGCTCGGGTTCGTTAATTCCAAATTAACGATTTCTCTGTTGCGTCGTAATTAATCTAATTTAATTAAATAATCATGCCAACCATAATTACTATTCACGTCGCTAACGAATAATTCTAAATTAATTCGTTCGCCCGAATTAAAATCCAATTTTAATTCCGCGTCGAAATCCAATTTCGTTTAATATATCAAATATATTAATTTACTGATTAATTCCAAATTAATAGTTATCTCTCTTTTATTGATATTTTATCATAGATAAAATATCTCCGAAATTAATCCAAGATTAATTTTGTCTCTCTTCAAATTAATCCTAGATTAATTAAAGTGCGAGTCATACGTCATCGGTGAATCTTTGGGAAGCGACCCATGAGATCCCCGGATATGTTGGCAGTAAATTCGGTCGATGGACTATCCGAACACGTAAGTACGTCGTACTACGTTTTACCGATTTACAAGACAAGGTTGGTCTCTAGCAAAGCGCCATGCCTAACCAATTCTCCGAAAATATCCTTACAGGAATAAAGGATCTGTATCAGGCGTAGTATACGTAGTATTGCATATTTTTGTCCAGTATCGGATGATCACGTGCTAGGCCTGGGGCTGGAATTGTGTCTGCCCCGTACGAAGCACATGTCGGATGTCTGGTAAATAGTCTCTATAATCGGATAAACCTGACCTAGTCATTTTATCCAGATAGCTGCAGCTTTTAAGAGTACTAATATCGTATCCTACGTGACCATCATCTCCACTAAGACTGAAGTGATACTTCCATCTTGACATCACACCCAACACACTACGATTCTCAATATACTCAGCATTGGCATACACAGAACCTGTTAAAGCCCTGGACGACCGCAACCAAAGTATATTCATTGTCGCAAGTATTAGCGGTGCAAGTCTCAGGTTAAGCTAAATACACCTACCCTGATTTCGGACTTCCATATACACATAGTCATACTACCAATGGAATTCTGAGGGGGTCTATCCAGAGCAAAGCTTTTTCCCGTACCATCTATGAAACACAACCTCCTATTACACTTGCTTGAGTATCCAATACCCAAATATATGAGAACTATGTCGTTGTGCCCTCACAACCCTCACAAGTGCAATACGGGTCTTTTTCATATTTATCGATGTCCAATCTCGATAATACTCTGACTAGGGATATTTAATGATTTATCCTTTGTCGGTTGATACTGTCTCATATCATTCTCAATCAAGGAACAAATCATAAGGACCTCTCATCATTTATATATCTTGGTGATCTAATCACAAATGATAAGAGTGCAATCTCCTTTATCAACATAGTTAATTTGTACAACAACACCATGATCTGTACAAATAGTGACGCAGATTAAATCTAAACTGCAGTCAGTATTCTGCTCACAGTAGATACTGCACATCAGTACATATTTATGTACCACACTAAGTATTTAAAATCGAATTTTAATATTAGTAGTGAACAAAATTTTGACAAACACATTTAAAGTCAGAGCCTTGCCTTTTCTTTAATTCCTTCATGTCTGTTTTGTTCAAACGGCAGTCACGCTAACGCGATCCCGTTTGCCACAATTAAACAGACATTTAGGATATGTCCTTTATCTTCCCAGAAGATTATAATGATTTTCCTTTGCCCTTTTTCAACATTTTAGAAGCTTTTGGCCTAGCCTCGGCCTTCTAGAATATCGAATTAAGTGCGCCTTGCACTACTTGCCTAATTGCAAACTTTGACTTTATCTCCTTGAGAATAGTCATTAACTCTCCAAGAGTTATTAATTGCAATTTAGTATTTCTAAAATCTAAGCATAGATTTATGAAGATCCTTCAATTTCAGTATCATACTTTAAGGATCTAATCCTTAGTTCTGATTCAGAAATTAAGGAGTCTACTGCGATAAGCTTAATGGATTAAACACTAAAGTTATCATTACATAAATCTTCCAAAGATTATGCTCGACTATTTGCTTAACTCCGGGCTTAGGCTTAATATATTATTTTATCAAATAAAATATCTTATTATTTTCCAGGACCATCCTGAAATTATTCCCATTTTGAAAATTAAACCATTTAAATACATTTTCCCTAGGATTATGTATTAAACGTCAATGTTTCAATTTTATATCTTGATTCTAATAGTCCAACTATTTAATCAACGATCTATGTACTATTTATTATAATGATTACAATAGTCAAACTATTTAATCAACTATAATTTAATAGATTAATTTCAATTATATTGATGACAATAATCCAATTATAAAATCAACTATAAATGAATAGTTTGAATATAGTCTAACTATTTATTATAAAACAATGATTTAAATATTAGTCCAACTAACATTTAATTATTTGACGAATGATATTTGTTTGAGCGCGTATGGCGAGTAATTGAACGAATATTGCAAATTCAATTCTTACCTCCCACTATTTTTCGACGAGCCTCTAACCCTCTGTCGAGTACTCGGGAAACCGTGTTTCCTAGTGGGCTAGGATCCCGTTAAATATCACACAATCTTGACTTTGGCCAACAAATTGTATGATAATTAACTAGGTAGATCTCTAAGATCAATTGGATCCAATCCAATTCCTAGATCCGGTAGAAGGACATCCAAGTCCGAAACATATATCTTATACATGTCAATACATCCAATGTATTACCTAACCTTTTTCCTCTGAATCAACTAAGCCTTGGCTTTGGCACAACAAGCTTAATGATCCCAGTTAAGCGAAAACCATTGACCATGGAAAGCTTCATAATCAATGTCGATGGATAAGAAGTGGTCTTGACTTTGGCCAACAAACCACGACTTGGACAAGACACTGATATGGAACAAAGCCTTCGTGATTCAAACACATCTTCGACAGACAAAGGCCTTGACTTTGGCCAACAAACCAATGCCATCTTAGATCTTGAGTAAGAATCACTCAATGGAAGGAAAGACGCTTAATATTGTTTGAGGGTTTTTCGCGTGCAAATTGGCAACTAATTTATTATCTTTGTTAAGGTCTCATCATCATACACTCTTAAACATGAATTCTAAATACATAATAAAGCTCATATGAAAATACATAATAATGATATGCGGATGGATACTTTACACATTGATCCTAGATCAAATCACTCTCTTTCTCTCTCAAGCTAGCACTTGTAGTACTTCTACCCGTTACACTACACTTCTAAAGAAACCTCATTTATATTGAGGGGAATAAGTGAGAAGAGAATACAAAGAATAAGAGGTGATAAGGCTGGACACGCATGTCCAATTTAATAAATCGAATTTATACAATAATTTCCAAAATTGCCCCCACCCGACTAATATCCATCTGATATACATTATTCATTCATCACAACCATGTATTCACACAAGCATGTTATCAATCAATCTAATCAAATTAATTAATCTGATAATTAGTGATCATCCAATGTTCAAACAACGATTTGATTTTTCTCGAGTCAAACTCGTTAAGTATTAAAAGTACGAATTCTCGAATTAAATTAAACTACATCATTAAATCCAATTTAATATGCATTCAATTCTAATTCTTTATTTAATTCCAAATTAAATATTACACTTTATTAATAAACCTTTTACGATTTAAATTCCAAATTTAATCCTAACGCATCTCAAAGACCGATTAAGGTCCGACGTCAATTCAATTAAAGTCCAATGGGCTTTTAATTGATTTCTTAAGGCGTGGAGTTTTGGTCAACTCGGGTCAAATCGAATAACCAAAATCCAATCCGGGATTTACCCCATAAGCCCATAAATCAATCTTGGCCCATTAGGCCCAATTAAACTTTAAAGGTTCATTAAGTCGCATTCGGGCTTAACGGAAGTGATTTTGGGCCCAATTGGATCCAATCAAATTCGCCTTTACCTTACTTTGTACAACAAAGCCCAACAAGCCCAATTACAACTTTAAAAGTCCAATTTCCAAAATTAGGCCCAAATAATTAAATTACCAAATTCCAAATTTCCAATTTAATTACATAAAGTGTTCAACACAATTAATTCTCCAATTAACATTTCTAAAACATCAATTAGCCTAATTAATGATGTTCATCATCATTATCACATGTCCAACACATTGATGAAAAATCAAACCCAATTTCATGCTTTAAAGTCTCGGCAATTTGGGGATTTTATGTCCGATTCGAATTCAATCCAATTAATTACCCAATCGACATTAAATCATATACCCGAATGATTTCCAACACATCCAATGTAAAAAAAAAATTCAAAATTCCAAGACTTAATAGGGCTAAGGCATTTGGCCAACACATTCAATTTGGGGGAAAATGATCCAATCACATTTTCATGAAATTGATCCAATCAATCTTCAATTCAACCACATTTAAGCATACTTAATCATCCAATTTCATAAAATCATGCTCAAATTCAAAATACCCAAATTTTTAGCCCTAAATTTTCATGCTCAAACCTAGGCTCTTGATTCCATTGTTGGTTTCTAATTAGGTCCCAAGATCATTATAAGCATGAAAATAACATATGAATATATCAACGGAGGTAGCGGAATACTCACATCGATCGGTTGAGACGATTCGATGAAGAACAAAACTCATTTCCCCTCCAAGGTTCACGCCAAACAGTGAGCAGTCCACTGCCTTCATTTTTCAGTTTTGGTTCAACATTTTGAGCTCCGAACTTATGTCAAACTGTTCCCGGCTCGTGGGTGGGTTTCCCTATCACCTATGTATGCTTCTAAGGAGTGTGCTAGCACTTGGATTTTGCCACAAAATCACTCAAAAATCTTCCCACTGATCGGTTTTTACACAGCAAAACAGTGAGTTATTTTGGCCCCTTGGGTGTGAGCTTTTGAAGAAAAGAAAGAGAGAAAAAAGTGTGTTAGGTTTGAGAAAATTGTGTATCTTATACACAAATTTGAAATCCAAACTCATTTCATTTGAATTTGGCTTTTAAAAGTCAAACCATCAAAAGCCAAACCTACCACCATCAAGTCACATCAATCACTGAAGTGACAAATTGTCACATCACTCAATCAATCAAGTTGTCAAGTCACATCACTCAAAGTGACAAGTGATTTGAAGCTTGAAACGACTAGCGATTTGACGCTTGATTTGACTTGCGTGCCGCACTCGAATTCGAAATGCGAATGCGCTCGCAAATAATCTCGAGCTCGGGTTCGTTAATTCCCAATTAATAATTTCTCCGTTGCGTCGTAATTAAATCTAATTTAATTAAATAATAATGCCAAACATAATTACTATTCATATTGCTAACGAATTAATTCTAAATTAATTCGTTCGCCCGAATTAAAATCTAATTTTAATTCCGCGTCGAAAACCAATTTCATTTAATATATCAAATATATTAATTTACTGATTAATTCCAAATTAATCGTTATCTCTCTTTTATTGATATTTTATCCTAGATAAAATATCTCTGAAATTAATCCCATATTAATTTTCTCTCTCTTCTAATTAATCCCAGATTAATTAAAGTGCGAGTCATACGTCATCGGTGAATCTTTGGGAAGCGACCCACGAGATTCCCGGATATGTTAGCAGTAAATTCGGTCATCGGACTATCCGAACACGTAAGTACCTCGTACTATGTTTTACCGATTTACAAGACAAGGTTGGCCTCTAGAAAAGCGCCATGCGTACCCAATTATCCGGAAATATCCTTACAGGAATAAAGGATCTGTATCAGGCGTAGTATACGTAGTATTGCATATTTCTGTCCAGTATCTGATGATCACGTGCTAGGCCTGGGGTTGGAATTGTGTCTGCCCCGTACGAAGCACATGTCGGATGTCTGGTAACTAGTCTTTATAATCGTATAAACCTGACCTAGTCATTTTACCCCGATAGCTGCAGCTTTTAAGAGTACTAATACCGTATTCTACGTGACCATCATCTCCACAAAGACTGGAGTGATACTTCCGTCTTGACATCACACCCAACACACTATGATTCTCAATATACTCAGCATTGGCGTACACAGAACCTGTTAAAGCCCTGGATGACCACAACCAAAGTATATTCATTGTCACAAGTATTAGCGGTGCAAGTCTCAGGTTAAGACTAAATACACCTCCCCTGATTTCGGACTTCCATACACACATAGTCATACTACCAATGGAATTTCGAGGGGGTCTATCCAGAGCGAAGCTGTTTCCCGTACCATCAGTGAAACACAACCTATTATTACACTTACATGAGTATCCAATACCCAAATATATGAGAACTATGTCGTTGTGCCCTCACAATGCGCACAAGTGCAATACTAGTCTTTTACATATTTATCGATTTCCAATCTCAATAATACTCTGACTAGGGATATTTAATGATTTATCCTTCGTTGATTGATACTATCTCATATCATTCTCAATCAAGGAACAAATCATAAGGACCTCTCATCATTTATATATCTTGGTGATCTAATCACAAATGATAAGAGTGCAATCTTCTTTGTCACATAGTTAATTTGTACAACAACGCCATGATCTGTACAAATAGTGACACTATTAGTTATAACTGTCCAACAAAAGTCGCACAAACAGCCCCCACACACAGCCCATCAATTTACCCCCAAACCGAGCTTAAAACACTCACTACACTGCACCTTTACTGTCGCGAAACAGCCCCTGACCTGATCTGATTTTGCTGTGATTTTAACCAATAAAATAGCCCCAAAACTACCCTAACTGCACTAAAAAACTGCACAAAGTCCCCCCTAAAAACCCTTAAAATCGCAAGCCAATTAGCCTCCAAAATGACCCAAAATAGTCCAACAAACAACCAAAACAGTGACCTGAAACATATCAGTAAAACAGCAGCGAAACGGACCCAAAACAGCAGCCCAAGGATCAAAACAATGAGGAAAGACGTTGAGTAGACAAATCAGAAAAGTATCGGATCAATCACCCTTCCAACGGACGTGTAACGCCCTTTCTTGAGATGAAAAAAGAGGTTAGACCTGAGGGCACCTTTTTACTTATCTTCTTTCATTTTATTTCATTTATTTAAAAATATTATTGCATGAGAGTCGTTTGAGGCATGATGTGATTGTTGGATGTGCGGGATATGTGTTCCTCTTTTGTGTGTGAGGGTTTTATACAGTTTTTTAGTGCAGTTTTTAGGTGTTTTGGGGGCTGTTTTGAGGGCTAAAATCACTGCAAAACCGATCAGGTCAGTGGGCTGATTTGCGGCAGTAAAGGTGCAGTGCAGTGAGTGTATTTGGGACTGTTTCAGGCGTGTAATTGGAGCTGTGTTTGGAGGGTGTTTTGTGCGACTTTAGGGCTGTATTTGAGGCTTATTTTGGTGTGTTTTGGGGCTGTGAATGGTGGCTTGAATGGCGGCAAAAGGGGCTGTGAAAAGAGTGTTGGGCGTGAATGGTATTGGTGGTGGTGGTGAAGATGCGGCAAAGCTAGGTATTTTTCTTCAAGGATGCGACAATGGAGGCTTCAGAGGGATGCTTGGGCGTGTGATAGAGGCTAGAAAGAGTGCTTTAGGCGTTCTTGAGGGGGTATATAAGCTAGGGTTGTGAATGGTGGTGATGGGTTCTTTTTATAGGCAAAAGAGAAGAGGCTTTCCTTATTGGAATAGGAAAGAATCTCCTAATTGGTTTATCATAAGGAAAATATCTCCTTATTTAGGATGGTGATTGGATTTGATTTGGTAGGGATTTGATTTGATTTCTTTTATTTAGGTAAGGATTTTACAAGATTTTAGCATGTGATAAATATGCATTTACCTAAATAAATGGCATTATGGGCGCGAATCACTATCCCTTGGGCGTGGACTTGGCTTGACTTGGTGGGCTTGGGTATTTTGGGTTTGGTTTGGGTATTTTGGGTTTGGTTTGGGTTTTTAAGTGGTCTTTGGGAGTTTTGGGCCTGAGATAGGCTTTGAAACGGAAGTCCAACAAGCAACCGAAGCTAAACAACTTGGATAAATCCACCAAAAATTCTATTTTCCAACTTTACCCTTCCAACGTCCGTTTCCCGTGACTTTCATAACTAAAGAGATAGTGCCTCTATACGAGACTCATCATCGGGATGATATGCAAAAATGCATTGCCTACAGTCGCCCCCACTTTGATGGGACTTGTGCAGTGTGTGACAATGACAATTCCTATCAAAGTATGTACAATACATTTTTACTTACCTGGCTCGCCAGCTGCCACATGGTCCGCCTGCTGTGTAGAGTTGATATGATGTTGAGGTACTTCGACCCCTGGTCCATTCCCGAACCGTTGTTGTGATGTGGTCCATTGCCGAAATATTGATGTGATGTGGTCCATTCTCGAACCGTTGATGTGATGTGGTCCATTCCTGAACCGTGATGACTTTGGGCTTTGTTCCCGAACTTTTTATTATGGGCTTTGTTCTCTGGGTTTTGTTCCCGATCTGTGTTGATTGTGAGCTTTGTTCCCGAAATATTGATTGTGGGCTTTATTCCAGAGCTGTTTTGAAAGTGGGCTTTTTTCCCTGGGCTTTGTTCCTGAAATGTTGATTGTGGGCTTTATTCCGAGTTGTTTTGAAAGTGGGCTTTATTCCCTGGGCTTTGTTCCCATTGTGCTGATTGTGGACTTTATTCCCGGACTTTGTTGAATGTGGGCTTTGTTCCATTTGTGCTGTATATGGGCTTTGTTCCCGGACTTGCTGAATGTGGCTTTGTTCCCTTTGTACTGTATATGGGCTTTGTTCCTGGACTTGCTGAATGTGGGCTTTGTTCCCTGGGCTTTGTTCCCGTTATGCTGATTGTGGGCTTTGTTCCCGGACTTACTGAATATGGGCTTTGTTCCCGTGTGCTGATTGTGGGCTTTGTCCCCGAACTGTGTAGAGAGTGGGCTTTGTTCCCTGGGCTTTGTTGCCGTTATGCTGATTGTGGGTTTTATTCCTGAACTGTGTACACTGTGGGCTTTGTTCCCTGGGCTTTGTTCCCGAGTTTGCTGAATGTAGGCTTTATTCCCTGGGCCTTTTTCCCTAATCATGTTGATTGTGGGCTTTATTCCCTAACTGTGTGTCTTTGCCGCTTTTACCTTTTCTTCAAAACATACGAATCAAAAACAAAACAAAACAAAGAAATGCACGAGTGTGACATGTGTGTATGTATGCATGGATATGTTTCCTATTTCGCTGGGTTAGGTCTTCCTTGTGCTCCTCGGTGTCTTTTGCCTAAAACTGTCTTTAAATTAAGTTAATTTGGTTGTGCCATACCCGGTATACTAAACCCCATACCTGAGGCGTCCGGTAGTCCATAATATTCTGCATGTCGTACCTAGCGTGCTAACCCCGTACCTAGGGTGTCGTAGTGGTCTAAATGTCATACCTGGCATGCTAACCCCGTACCTAGGGTGTTGCAGTAGTCTGAATGTCGTACCTGGCAAACCTGATCTGATGTCTCCATACCTGGAGTGCCGTACCTGGCATGCTGAACTAATGCGGGCCTCGCCCCTAGAATGCCATACCCGGTAGAACTGATACTGAACTAATACGGGCCTCGCCCCCAGAATGCCATTCTCGGCAAGTCTGTTATTGATGCTGGTACTCTCTCTCAACACATTGTAGTGCCTCTCTTCGAGATAATCTTGATAGCTAAACATATTTTTATCCTCAACGGATGCTTCACGTCAAAACCAAAGAACCTTCAAAGTACTTGACATAATCATCTCCAATCATCTGAATGGGTGATCTGAACTAGACTCCTAGTGTGTGTGTGTAAAGGCTCTTTTGCAGTTTATTCCTTAAGTTAGCCAACTTGATGATTTCGCTTCGGAGAATCAGATCAGTGAGTCTAACCAATCTAGATGTCTTGATCACTCTATGTGATTACTTCGGCATACTCAACATGATATGGTATTCCTTTTTTTCTTCTGTCTCTTTCTCTTCATTTTGGACTTCTCTTTTTTTTTCTTTCTCTTTTTTTTTTCTTGACACACCTACCCTTTAAGGTAGCATTTCTCCTCATGGTGGTCCTAATACTTGCCCATGGGTAGCTTCACGCTTATCGGTTATAGGTGGTCTATTTTTCTATTTTTTCATCGTAGAGACTCTTTCTTTATTTCTAACCATATCATATATCATAACATAAGTAAACCAGAGGGGACATCTAGGCAAACAATCATTCACCGACCCATCCTCTCTTTGACTAGTCGTCTTGTCAACCACTCGAGCTTCCACTATTGAGATCCCGTAATAAAGTGCTCGTAAGTCTAGCCGAGATCAATCTATTCAGAGTACCGGACGAGAGCACATCTCGTACTTATCGTTTCTAAGGTTTCACCCTAAAATAAATATTTTTATCATTGGACTTATATTTTAACTATTGAGGAAAAACTTGACTAAGCAGGCAAACTCATGTCTTTATTATTAAAAATGCAGGAATAGATAAACTAGGAAAGCGTCTTCATCGTTTACATCATTGCCTTCTACTTGGCCTAATGTTCTTCACTGTTGCTCTCCCTTATTCCCATGTAAGAAGTTTGGTGGCTGAGATTTTGAAGGACAAGGTCTCAGGTAGGCCAGAGTTGATCATGTAGGTAGGCAGTGGGATGAAGTGATAGTTCGGTAGGGGGTTCTGATGTGTGTTAGGTTGTTCCTTTTCGGGGTCGGGTATTTTATGGGCGTCGATAAGGTTTTTGATTTCATGTCTAAGGTGGGCGTAATTATCGGTGTCATGACCTTTTTCTTTATAGAAGTAACAGTACAGGTTTAGGTTGAGGTGTGGTGGCACAGTGTTTGGAAATGGCCTAGGTTCCAAAGGTTTTAGAAGTCCTTGCATCTTCAGCTTTTCGAACACCTTTGACAAGGGCCTACCAAGATTGGAGAATCCTCTGTTTCTGACGGTAGCGACCTCAGCAGTAGCGGGCTTGGTATCAGAAGGCCCTCCAAAAGTCCTTTTGTTCTGGCCGTAAAACTTTCTATTCTCGGCTTCTTCCTCCTCAATATCCATGACAGTTTCCCTCAGCTGTCGGAAATCTGCAATCATGGAGGTCATCCTCCTCAGTTTACTGTAAATTGAGGGATTGGTCCCTTTGATGATCATTTTTATCTGATCATTCTTAGAAGGTCTGGTCTGCATCTTTAAGAGCTGGCTTCTCCAGCGGTCAACATAGTCCTTAAAGCTCTCTCCGGGCTTCTGCTTAGTGTTCTCCAGGTCGCGGAGCGACAAGTCGATCTCTAAGTCGGTAACATATTGCTTCAATAAGGTATCAGCCAACTCCCTCCATTCTTCCTTAACCTTCTTCTCAAGGCTATGATACCAAACCACGGGTGCCCCCTCGAGTGACATCTCGAACATCTTCTGGACTTGGCGCTGAGATAGGCCAACTAAACTCATCATTGAGACATATTGCCGCAAATGACTCTCGGGTCCCCATTCCCATTAAACTTTGCGATGTCATGCATTTTGAACTACGTGGGCAACACGGTCATGAGCAAAATGACCCTTCTTACCATATTTAAAATTTTTAACCTTTGCCGTATTTTTCTTTTTGGTAAGATATTTTCCTTTCCCATGTTAGTTAATTTTTTGTTTCTTTCCTAACTCGGAAGAATATTGTTCTTTTCCGAACTGGAACCCACCACAATGAAATTTTCTTTTCTTCCTGATGTTGGGTTTCTCTAAGGTCCCAAGGATCCTTTACAAGCATAAAACACATGTGAATACACAATGAAATATGGTGAAATCATACTTACATTGATAGGATTGGATGCGACGAAGAACAAAACTTTTGTGCTCCAAGCTTTGTGTATTCGGCCAAGCATTCCATTTAGCTCCATGTTGGATCTTCAAGCTCCAAGCTTTATCAATGGATTCCATGCTCACAAGTGAGTTTCCCTATCACCTTTTATGCCTCCAATGTGTGCTAGCATTCATGATTTTGCAACAAAATCATCATCTTACTTGTTATGGTTCTCGGCCAAGCAAAGAAAGAAAAATGGCTTCAAAAGCCAAATGGAAAAGAAGGAGAGAATAAGGCCATTGGCCGAATCCTTAGGGAGAGAGAGGGAGAAATTATGTTTCGTGTATTTGTTTTCTAAAAACATATACCAAAAATTGAAAATCAAATACCAAATATTAAATATTGATATATGTCTTTCAAACATCACAATTGAGTGTTAAACACTCTTCCATCAACCCATCACTCATGAATAGTGACTGGTTGTCAATCACTCAAAGTGACACGACATCCATCACTTGAATGACTATTGATTTGACGCTTGATGTGACTTGTGGGCCCCATTCGATTCGAAATGCGAGCGACCCCGCAAATACTCCCGAACTCGGGTTCGTTAATTCCGAATTAATGAATTTTCTGTTGCGACGTAATCAAATCAAATTTAATTAAATAATAATGCCAAGTAAAATTACTATTCACGACACAAGCGAATTAATTCTAAATCAACTCGTTTGCCCGAATCAAAATCCGATTTTAATTTCACGTCGAAATCCAATTTCGTTTAATATATCGATATATTAATTTATCAATTAATTCCAAATTAATCGTTCTATCTCTTTAAATAATATTTTATCCTATATAAAATATCTCCGTAATTAATCCCAGATTAATTTTCTCTATCATCTAATTAATCCCAGATTAATGAAGTGCGAGTCATACGTCATCGATGAATCTTCGGGAAGCAACCCATGAGATCCCCAGATATATTGGCCGTAAATTCGATCGTCGGACTATCCGAGCACGTATGTACATAATATTATATTTTATCGATCAACGAGGTAAGGTTGGCTTCTAGCAAAGCGCCATGCCTACCCAATTCTCCAGAATTATTCTTAATGGAATATACGATCTATATCAGGCGTAGTATATGTAGTATAGTGTATATCGATCCAGTATCGGATGGTCACGTGCAAGGCTTGGGGCTGGAAATGTGTCTGCCCCGTACGAATCACATATCGGATCTCTCGTAAGTAGTCTATGTAATCGGATATACATGACCTAGTCATAATATCCCGATAGCTGCAGCATATAAGAGAACAAGTTTAGTATCCTACGTGATCATCATCTCCACTATAACTGAAGTGATACAACCATCTTGACATCACACCCAATACACTACTATTCTCTATATACCCAGAAGAGGCGTACACAGAACCGGTTAAAGCCCTGGACGACCAAAACCAAAGTATATTGATTGTCGCAAGTATTAACGGTGCAAGTCTCAAGTTAAGACCAAATACACCTACCCAGAATTCGGACTTCCATAGACACATAGTTATACTACCAATGGAATTTCGTTGGGCCTATCCAGAGCGAAGCTGTTTTCCGTACCATCAGTAAAATACAACCTTCTATCGCACTTGCATAAGTATCCAATACTTAAATATATGAGAACTATGTCGTTGTGCCCTCACAACGCGCACAAGTGCAATACTAGTCTATTCCGCATTATCGATGTCCAATTTTGATAATACTACGACTAGGGATATTTAATGATTAAACCTTCTTGGACTGATACTGTCTCATATCATCTCAATCCGGAACTAATCATATGGACCTTTCATCATTTATATATCTTGGTGATCTAATCACAAATGATAAAAGAGCAATTTCCTTTGTCACATAGTTAATTTGTACAACAACACCATGATCTGTATAAATAGTGACACTATGGGTCATAATTGTCCAACAATCTCCCACTTGGCCTATAGCCAGTCACTCATGTGCTTTACACCTGAACTATGTACGGGTCGCTCAAATTTCTGCTGAGAAAACAGCTTTCGTCTGCGGATTTAAAAGGTTATCATCTGATACGATTTATTCGATCATCACATCGCTACGATGTATGATCTAACGAATCAGATGAAAACTGTTTAAACTATATATATGGATCGTTGATGAGACCACTAATTCTTTAGCCTGTGTTGTAGCTCAGCTCAGCTGCTAACAGAACCATTTCTAATCTAATTAGATTTATTTAGATCCAAGATGCTACTATTGCTGCAACAGTCGCAACAAATTTCTGCTTTTGTTGTTTATACGATAACAGTATCTTGCATGGAAGATTTCCAGCTCACTGTTCCGTTATTCAAACTATTCAGTACCTTTATTACGACTTACAGTCGTTATTATCGGTTTGGAAACTTGCAGCAGTGATCCCAGTCACTTCAAGTTCTCTTTCTCCATAGTTTAATACAGCATCATTAGTTCATCTAAGATACTAAAGGATGTTCTTAACATCAATCCAGTGACTATCACTTGGATTGGCCTGATTGTGACTCCATATTCTCAAAACATATGAGACAATAGGTCACATATATTTTTCAATGTACGAGTTCTCGGAGAGTGTCAATAACTTTTAGATTTAACCCAGTAGATCTTTATTCCTAGAATAAAGGTTGTCACTCCCAAGAATTTTACGGAGAATTTTTCATGAAAGCCAAGCTTTCACCGATTTGTAATATGGGAATATCATTTCCAAGAAATGACATATCATCATTATTAGGACATTCACTGTCAGTGTGCTCCCACTAACCTCCTTATATAAACAAGAATCATTTACATTTTGAATTAAATCATACACCATTATGATTACATCAAAACGATTATTCCAAGAACATAATGCTTGCTTCAATCCATAAATGGATCGAAAAACCTGCAAACTTTGTTTGCTAGTTTTGGTAAGATAAAACCGTCAGGATATTGTAAACATCCTCCAAAAGGTTTCCTTTTAAGGAAATCAATTTTGACGTTCAGCTGCCATATTTCATAAATGAAACATACAGCATCAGCAAGCATTATCCAAATAGATTTACCGTGGCAACTGGTAAAAGGTCTCGTTGTAATCGACACAATGTTGACAATGATACCGCTTCGCTACAAGCCTATCTTAGTATGTTGGTATGTTGCCATCAATGTATTTTTTCCTTGAAGACTCATATAGTACCAACAGGCACAATGCCTTACGGTACAACAACTAGTATCCAAATATAGTTAGTATACATGGAATCCATTTCAGAAATCATGGCACTTTGCCATAATAGGGAGTCGATACTTTGTATCATTTCCTCAAGCGTATTCAGTTCATCTTCCTCGATAAGATTGACATCTTTATGAGGTGAGATCAAAAACCCATACCCCAGGTTGTATTTTGACTCTCTACGACTTACGCAGTTCTTGTGTATTCGAAGATTAATGGTACAAGTTCATCCCTGATGAACTATTTGCGTTCCATTAAGGGCTCGGTGCCTTGCACAGTATTACTCCGATTTTCATCGAGTTTTACTATCCTCCTACTTACCACTGCATATCGATATTCCTCTTAGGAAAACCGCATGGTGAGCAACAATTAATTTGTTCTCTTATGAGATGTATAAGTACTATACTTTGGTTACCCTAGGTTAACCAATTACATTTGGCACTTATCCGATTTGGGTTCTAGTTTGGTATCATCCAAACATATGCCTAGCATTCCCAAATCTTCAGGAGTGAGAAAACTCTCTTTCTTTCCTGTTTAGATCTAATATGAATTATGTCTAACAGATTTTCATGGAACCTTATTCAAAATAAGTATTGCACTGTTAAATACTTATCCCTTTGAAGGAAAATGGTAGCTCAGAGCGACTCATGATTAACCTCATCATGTCCAATAAAATTTGGTTTCTCTGTTCAGACATACCATTAAATTGATGTGTTCCAGGAGGAGTCCTCATTGAAAGAATACTATACTCTTTCAAGTATTCGAGAAACTTATTGCTTAAGTATTTTTATCATGGTCTGACTGTGACTAAATAATACTTTAGCCGATCTGTTTGTCTACTTCATGTCGAAACTCTAAAAGTTTATGATTCATGTTTCAAATGAAACACATAACCATAACACGATGCCACATCCGTAAAGGTCACGAAATATTCATATCCACCTCTAGCCTAGCTAGATATGGGCCCACTTACGTCACTATGAACGAGGGCTAACAGATCGGTGGCACTTACACTTTGACTAAGTAAAAGGTATTTTAGGAACTTTGTCCAATAAACTAGATTCATAGACATTATTTGAATGGAATCAAATTTGTCCTAGTACCCACTCTTCGAAAGTGTGGATATACGAGTCTTGTTCAATGTGTCCCAGACAACAATGTCATATATAAGTCTTATCTAATCAAATCAGTATGAGCTACTTGTTTGTTATGTTATATATTTGAGATTTATTTATATTCAAAACATAAATACTGTTATTCACATCCAATGTGTTTATCTCAATATCATCTTTATAAAATAAAACACTTTAGTGTTTTAGAATATAAAGGTACACTCGCAATGAGTTATACTCGATATAGAGATAATGTTTCTAGTCAAACTAGTTACATTATAACAGTTTCCTAATTTAAGTACACACCCAAAGGGTAGTTCCTAAACTTAAGTATCTGCAGCTAAAATAACGACTTTCGTGCCGTTTCTGATTCGCAGATAAATCTCATCTGAAGTCAGTATCCTACTCATAGCAGATTCTGCACATCAGTACATATTTATGTACCACTTTTAGTATCTAAAATCCAATTTTAATACTAATAGTGAACATGTTTATGACAAACATCTTTGAAGCCTGAGCCTTGCACCGTCTTAATTTCCATCATGTCTGCCTTGTCCATACGGCAATCATGCTTCAGTGACCCTGTTTGCTACAGTTTAGGCAGACATCTTGGATATGTCCTTTGTCTTCCCAGAAGACTATAATGATTTTGCCTTTGCCCTTTTCTACATCCCAAAAGTCTTTGGCCAAGCTTTGGCCTTCTAGAATATCGAAGTAAAATGCGCCTTGTGCTTCTTGCCTTATTGTAAACTTTGGCTTTGGCTCCTTGAGCATAGCCGTTAACTCTCCAAGAGTTTTCTATTGCAAATAACACTTCTAAGATCTAAGTGTAGACCTACGAAGATCCTTCAATTTCAACATCATTATTTAAAGATCTAATCCTTAGTTATGACGACGAAATTAAGGAGTCATTGCGGCAAGCATAAAGGATTAAGCACTAAAGTTATCATCACATGAATATTCGAAATATCATGTTCTACTATTTTCTTAACTCCGGGCTTAGGCCCAAGCTGTTATTTTATCAAATAAAGTAACTTCTCAGTTTCCAGGACTATCCTGAAATTTTATTCCCAATTTGAAAATTAAAGTCGTTTAAATACATTTTCCCTATGATTATGTTTTAAACACCAATCTTTCAATTTTATCTTGATTCTAATAGTCCAACTATTTAATCAACGATTTTAAGTACTATTTAATATAATGATTATTATAGTCCAACTATATAATCAACTATACTTTTAATTAGTAAAATTCAATTATATTGATTACTATAATCCAATTATAAAATCAACTATTAATTGAAATAGTTTGAATACAATCCAACTGTTTTAAAACAACGATTAAATATTAGTCCAACTAATATGTTATTTATTTGACGAAATATTTGAAATGAGCGCGTATGGCAAGTAACTAAACGAATATTGGAAATTTAATACTTGTCTCCCACTATTTTTCGGCTAGCCTCTAACCCTCTGTTGAGTACTCGGGAAACCTTATTTCCTAGTGGGCTAGGATCCCATTAAATAACACACAAGCAAAGAAAACAAGAAGAAAAATGGATTCGAAAGCCAAATGGAGAAGAATGAGAGAATAAGGCCCTTGGCCGAATCCTTAGGGAGAGAGAGAGGGAGAAATTGTGTTTTGTGTATTTTTTTTCTAAAAACATATACCAAAAATTGAAAGTCAAATACCAAATATTAAAATATTGATATATGTCTTTCAAACATCACAATTGAGTGTTAAACACTCTTCCATCAACCCATCACTCATGAATAGTGACTGGTTGTCAATCACTCAAAGTGACAAGACATCCATCACTTGAATGACTATTGATTTGATGCTTGATGTGACTTATGGGCCCCACTCGATTCGAAATACAAGCAGCCCCACAAATACTCCCGGGCTCGGGTTCGTTAATTCCGAATTAATGAATTTTCTGTTGTGACGTAATTAAATCAAATTTAATTAAATAATAATACCAAGCAAAATTACTATTCACGTCACAAGCGAATTAATTCTAAATCAACTCGTTTGCCCGAATTAAAATCTGATTTTAATTCCACATCAAAATCCAATTTCGTTTAATATATCGAATATATTAATTTATCGATTAATTCCAAATTAATCATTCTCTCTCTTTATATAATATTTTATCCTAGATAAAATATCTCCTTAATTAATCCCATATTAATTTTCTCTCTCATCTAATTAATCCCAGATTAATGAAGTGCGAGTCATACGTCATCGGTGAATCTTCGAGAAGCGACCCATGAGAAACCTGAATATGTTGGCAGTAAATTCAATCATCGGACTATCCAAACACGTATGTACCTAGTACTATGTTTTACCGATTTATGAGGCAAGATTGGCTTCTAGCAAAGCGTCATGCCTACCCAATTCTCCAGAAATATTCTTAATGGAATATACGATCTATATCAGACGTAGTATACGTAGTATTGTGTATGTCGATCCAGTATCGGATGGTCACGTGCAAGGCCTGAGGCTGGAAATGTGTCTTCCCCATACGAAACACATATCGGATCTTTGGTAACTAGTCTCTATAATTGGATATACATGACCTAGTCATAATATCTCGATAGCTACAGCATATAAGAGAACAAGTTCCGTATCCTACGTGATCATCATCTCCAGTATAACTGAAGTGATACTTCCATCTTAACATCACACCCAAAACACTACGATTATCAATATACTCAGAAGAGGCGTACACAAAACCGGTTAAAGCCTTGGATGACCAAAACCAAAGTATGTTGATTGTCACAAGTATTAGCGGTGCAAGTCTCAGGTTAAGACCAAATACACCTACCCTGAATTCGGACTTTCATAGACACATAGTTATATTACCAATGGAATTTCGAGGGCTCTATCCAGAGCGAAGCTGTTTTCCCTACCATCGGTAAAACACAACCTCCTATCGCACTTGCACAAGTATCCAATACTTAAATATATGAGAACTATGTCGTTGTGCCCTCACAACGAGCACAAGTACAATACTAGTCTATTCCGCATTATCGATGTCCAATCTCGATAATACTACGACTAGGGATATTTAATGATTAAACCTTCGTGGATTGATACTGTCTCATATCATCTCAATCCGGAACTAATCATATGGACCTTTCATCATTTATATATCTTGGTGATCTAATCACAAATGATAAAAGAGTAATTTCCTTTTCCACATAGTTAATTTGTACAACAACACCATGATCTGTACAAATAGTGACGCTATGGGTCATAATTGTCCAACACCTGAAACCTTTAGGTTTGCTAATTTTTGTCATATACACATCAATATTTAACTTAACAGTGGTGAGGTAGTCGCTTTCTAATTCTAGGTGGCGTTTAGCATCATCAAATGTTTTGATGCTCTAATTGTGGGTCAAATACATCTTCATATGCTCCCATCTATTTGGAAGATGACGAATGACAACTTGGACTTTCTATTCATCTTTAAGAACATGACCATCATCTGTTAGTTTAATAACCATGTTTGATATTTGCCTCAAGTGCTTTGACAAAATGGACTCAGGGCATTTCTTGTATATGTCAAACATAATTATAAGTGACCTAAGTTTAGTTATCGATGTTCTACCAAATGTTTCAGCCAGCGTGGACCATAAATCCTTAGCAATGTCATACTTCCTGAACTCTTTCATGAAGTCATTATATGTGCTGCTTAGCAACGTAATACGGGAAAATGAGTTCTTTTTCTTTCGAGCCTCATAGACCTCTCGGTCTCTCTTGTGTTGGGTTGTGGTAACCCTATTAAGGTTCATCCATCCTTATTTTCAAGGTTTCAAGAGTCGCTTGTTCTTGTAGTATATATTGGATTTTCATGCTCCATATTTCATAATTTATCGCCATTCAGTTTCTCACCCTTGCTGAGTTTAGCAATAATATTCTTTGTTATGAAAGCCATTTCAAAAGACACAATGTTTTCTACAGACATTCATGCACAATTGTTAATACTTTTACTTTATTTTGTCATGAAACAAATTATGTTTAATAAAAAATTTCCAATGGGATTGAGTTAAAAGGCCACTATTTATTTCAACATCCACATCTTCCAATAATTGTAGTCGGTTCCGGTGTACAACATAGGTCTATTTATCAAAAATCAGCAAAAAATATTGACATATTTCTTGTAGTTAAGGGTAGTAGAAAAGACCAAGCCCGGCTCGGCTCGACGGGCTTTGGCCCGGACCTGGAGACTAAATTACCAAGCCGGGCTTTAGGGAAATGGCCCGACTCGGGCTCGAAGATTTAAGCCCGGGCCGGGCCCGGCCCGGCCAGGGCTTAAATTAATTAAAAAAAATGGTGAAATGAAACTTTGTGGTATTTATTTGTAAATTTTGGATTGTTAGTTCATGGATGATACATTGAAAATTTTGATGTATTTGTATATTGTTTAGCAATTTTTTGCATTTAGTGTGAATGTATGATATATTTATATAATATAAATTTCATTTGATTTTTTTTTAAAAAAAAAAAAGGCCTGGGCTGGCCTTTTTTCGGGCCCGGGCCAAATTTTTTTAAGGCGGGCTCGGGCCAGGCTTCGAAAAGCCCGACCCGGCCCGGCTCATTGCCACCCTTACTTGTAGTTTCTATATTATTTCTTCTCGGATGGTCAAATCCTTTCTGAGAATTCTAAGCTCTAATACAAAATGAAATTCCCAACAAGCATTATCAAGTAACAACTATACCTAATATAGGGTGAATTGGGTAATAAAAAAATAATACGGAATGATAAATCTTAACAATTTTAAGCTTTCAAGTTTTACCAACAATTATAAAACACAATATTGATTCTAAATAAAATTTCACAATCTTATAATGGTTCGGCCGAATCACTTTACGTCCACTCTCTTCAAGCTCACTTGAAGGTTCCTCTAGTTTCAATAAATTTACAACTAATAGATTTTTTCCACCAAGGCGTAACTCAAACTTTTTACACCAATGCCATCCTTGAAAGTAACCACAACTCACACAAGGGATTTCACACAAGTGCTTTGAACAATAGAAGTTTGTGTTTACATTACTATTTGGGAACTCAGTAAGAAAAATATAAAGATTTAAGAGTGCGCGTATTACCCAAGTATATCTAGGCTTACGTCTGTATATAATGATGTATGTAATGAGCTTATGAAATGATGAGACTGAAATGATCAAGAAGGTTTTGTATTTCTCTCATATTTTGTGTTCAAGATGATGTTGAAATGTGTAAGAAGTGAGTAAAAATGAAATATGGTCTCAATTTATAGTGAAAAATTTGAGCAGACTCAACTTTTTATCCTGAGACCAGTATGTTGGTCTATAGGAGCCAGTATGTCGGTCTAAAATTCAAATGGCTACTGAATAGTTACCCTTAAGTATTAAATGTGCCACATCTATCAGTATGGGTACCGATACATAATCGGTATGAGTCATGGCAGTTCCACATAGTATGCAAAACACACAGGTGCACCGGTATGGACACAGGTATGGTTCATGTCGGTTCCAAAGAGTATGCAAAACACACAATTTCACCGGTACAATTCATATCGGTTTTAGAGACATGTTTTTCTTCAAGGTTACCGGTATGGAGGCCGATATGAAAGCTGCCTGGTTCCAGAAGCTATGCAATCAAATGTGAAGACCGATATACAATCAAACCGATATGCAATCAAACCAGTTCCAGAGAGCATGCAAAAGAGGTATGAGACACCGGTATGCCAATCTTAGTACATAAAACTCAGTAATGAAGTTTAAAAATATTTATGGCTTATATGAGCATGCATGAATCCTATGAGTTTAGAAAAACTTAAATATCAACTCACATACATATAGAGTTCTAAGTTATAAGATCTTGCATCGCCACTTCTTGATTGAGATTTTTCTTTGCAATCATTCTTCTTCGAAGTCGCTAGCTTTGCAACATCAAATTTCTTCATCGAGAAGCTGTTCAAATTTTATATTTATCATTTCCTTGGTGGCCTGGTTGGCGTTGCTTTCTTCTGAAGTTCACCTTAATGTAAGTCTAAAGTGACAATAAATAAACCATCACAACATAATGTTGCATTATGACATTTTATTCTAAAACACTCTAAAATTCTATTAGCTTATTAATTTTCTTGACTAATATTGTAATGGGCAACAAAAACATGTCATAGAACAGTATGCACACACCCCCAAACTTAAAACTTCCATTGTCCTCAATGTAAGATAAAAAAAATTAAAGAATAAGAGTGAGGAACAACACTACCATGCATGGAGTTGATCAAGCTCTTGCTGGTTAGAATTTGGTTGCGCGGCTGTTGTGTGTCTCGTGCTACCTGCATAAATAACATGCAAATTAATAAATAGCACACAATAAAATAAAAATTGAAAATAAAGAAAATAATAATAAAATAAATACAAGGGTTGCCTCCCCGCTAGCGCTAAGTTTAACGTCTTCAGCCAGACATAACTACCCAAAATGGTTATGGTGGCTTAAACGTAGTGAACCTGGTAATCTCATCTGCTTTCTTCTTTGGTATCCACTGATTCTTATGACATGAAAAAGACAGTTTGGCAGGCTGTGGTAATTTATCCATAGATGGTCCTCCAGAATATGTAGATTTCCCCCCAGTTGGAAATTCTGGACTGCACATTCGGCAAAATTTGCTCGGCTTCCTTTTTAACCTTCCAGGGATCATCTCCAAGTGAGAACTGGCCTTTCTTTTCCTCTTTTTACGGTGCTTTGGAAGTGGTTTCAGGTTTAGCTGCAGAGAATCTTCTTTTATGCATGGCTACATTATGCTCATAGGTTGCTGAAACACTAATTCACCATGTTTGGTTTCAACTCCATTTTTTACTGTATCCATCATGTGACAGTCTGTATCACCTTGAGAACTCGACATGGCTCTAAAAACACTGAAGGTGACTTCTTTATCTTGATCTTTCATTATCAACTCACATTTGTTCTCTTCTTCCGTTAATGTTTCCTCCTGAAATACCATTTCATCTTTTTTGTTGCCTAAGTCCTGAGAGGTGTCTCTAAACTCTTTTCCGCTCCTACAGGTTATGATTTGACATTGCTCATTGGGGTTGACTTCAATATCACTCGGAAACACCAATGACTGTTGATTGGCCATGGAAGAAACAAACAACCCAATTTGCGCTTCTAAAGTTTCATATTTGCCTCTATATTGCCCATTCCTGTTTCGATGTTATCTAGCCTTGACTCATTCTTCTCAAACCTCTCTGAAGCTGTAGCTACAAACATGCTCATGAGGACTTCTACAGAACGTTTCTGCTCAGCTCTTAGATAATTGAAGTCATGAGGATGTTGCAAAACGTTCTCCATATCAACATATGAAAAATTCGGATGATAATAATTAGGCATAAGACTACCTCTATAGTTGTTGAAGTTCCGATTGTTCACATATTGTACTTGTTCAAATTCTGCTCCTTTGTTGGGTAAAAACATTCTATTAGTATAAACAGCTTCAATAGATGGTTGGCTCATTTGATTTGTCAATACTTCTAGATGAGTCGTGAGGGACGATACTTGAGCTATCAATTCACTAATAGGATCTGCCATTGCTTCTTTTTCAACTCTCCTCGTACGAAAAAAATATAAAACAAAAAAAAATAAAATACAATAAAAAAAATAAGAAATAAAAATAAAAATAAAAATAAAAATAAAAATAAAAATAAAAATAAAAATAAAACTTAAGATAAAAATAAAGAAGAATAAAAATAAAAATAAAAATAAAAATCTAAATTAAAGCTAAGATTACTTGGTAATAGTATTAATGTGAATTAAACAAACAATCCCCAGCAACGGCGCCAAAAACTTGTTGTGATATTTTTATATCATACCGCAAGTGTACGGTGTCAAGTTTTAGTATAAATCAATGAAAGAGTGTCAAACCCACAGGGATTGCGTTAAACTCGCACTAAGTACTACAATTGATAATCCTAACTTTATTTAGACGATATTTAACAAAGATTTAATTATATAAATAAAATATATAAAAATAAATTGATAGGAGGAACTAATACGATAGAGATTCTGGATCCTGATTTCACCTAGCTGTCACCTATGTATTTGTCATGCCAATTAATTAATCCTTGTTCAGTTATATTATTTATAAGTCAAGACTCCTAAAATATCCACTCCCTCTCTCGAGTGCCGAGTGAAAATATCATCAACTACAGACTTCGATATCTCTATAAAAATCCAATAGTTAACAACTCATTACGTTTTGTGATTCTATGTTAACGACTTCAAAGGATCACAGATTCTCTCGAACTCTATAAAATCTTATGTCATATTCTCTAGATCTATTCAAAATCCCCTCTCTCGAGAGATAGATTCTAAACATTCATAGATTTTAAACATTCATCATCTTCAATTGTGGCCAGCAATCAAGAAGCATTAAACTCAAAAGAATATAAATAAATTAATAAAACTTCATAACAAAAATGATAAACACAATACAAGTTTCAAGCATAGATTACATCATTCTCCAGAATTAAGGAGTTAATTCATGACTAAAGATAAAAATAATGATAAACAAGTCATGAATCTAATGGAAATCATTAGAGTTCTAAGAAAGAAATAAGATGATAAAACCCGAATTGAATCTCTTCCTCTTCGGATGTCAACGTCTTTGTCTCCTCTTGTCTCTCTTCAATCCTCCTCCTTGGATATCTAAAAATATGTGTTTTGGTGTTTTGTGCTGTGTATTAGCCTCTCTTTTAATTCTGGACGAACTGTTATATTTATAATGGAGGCAGGGAGTCATTGGGTATCATTAGAGATCTTAAAAACCCTAAAAAATAATTCCTGGAACACGTATGTCTTTCCTTCTCCGCAGCGCCTTGGCGTCTTCCCATCTGGAAAGTGTATGGTGAATGGGCGCCAAGGCGCACATGCATTCTTCATTGGCGCCTTGGCGCCTTATGTTGTCTATAGCACCCATATTGTTGTCATTAATGGCGCCTCACTCTCTGGATTTAGTATGGGAATATGGCGCCGTGGCCCTAGTTTTCTGCGCCTGATTTGCTCATGGGCGCCGTGGCCCTAGTCTTTGGAGCCGCGGCGCCAGTACAATTTCTCACTGATTCCTGCTTTTCGAGGTCTAGGCTCCTGTGTGCGTCTTATGCATCCGTATAGTCCCTAAACACTTGCAATTGTCCCATAATTCATGTATTAATGCTCCTACAAATAAAACATAATTAAACTATAAATGACATTTAATTACTCGAAATATAAAAAAATAATAAGCTAAAGATGTCGGAATAAGTGGGTATAAATCACACTTATCACCTATATATGATAGGAAATTAAAAGAAGACTAAAATTATTCATAAATTACATATATTTTATGATTAGAAATAATTCTAATAATAAAATATTAATAATTTATTAATAATTTTGTTGCCTTCTAATTTTTATATCACTCCATCCACGTAAATGAGTCAACATGACCCTTGGCCTTGAGGAAGCTAGTTCTGAAGAGCCAGCCTGCCAAAATCAGGTGGGTAGAATTTTTGTATAGGGGCCTAAAATGACATGCTAAAGATGATTAATGGGTCTGTCTGCAAAGCAATTTGAAGGAAGCACAGCTGTTTCTGAATTTTACAATGCAGTGGTGGCAGTATCAGAGGTTGGTATTTTAAATTTAATTCAAAATTATGGTCTTTGAATTTTGAAAATTTTTTATTTTCAATTATATATTTTTTTTTTTATTTATCAGTAGAATCTACATTTTAAAAATTCGTTTAAAACCCTATAAAATTAAAGGTAATTGAAGACCGTAATATTTTAATTGTAAAAATGCTACACATACATAGATTCTTACTAATAATTTCTACACCCCTCTCACTGTAGCTACGGTGATTACTGTAGCATCACTGTAGCTACAGTGAGAGGGGTGTAGAAATTGTTAGTAAGAATTTATATATGTCTATCATTGCTCTTTTAATTGTGTGATTTGTTTTGGGTAATTAATGGGAGAAGCTCTTTTTTTTTTAATGAATTAATTTTTAAAAAAGGTAAGAGTGGGTAGGACTTACATTGATTTTTTTAGCACCATATATTTTCCTAATATTGTAATTTTGAGGGCCAAGACAAAAAAATATTTGAAAAACAATCAGATTTGTGGAATGTTTTCATACAAACTGAAAGCCACAAAAACATTTCTCAATTAGAAAATAGTAGAATCACTTGTATGGAATTCTCAACCTCCTTCTGTATGGTTTCAATATTGTAATTTCAGTTTCAATTGTCAAAATTCAAGTCAAATTGGAACCAATAACTAGTGAAGGGTCCTCTTAGTGATAAATTATATAAGAAAATCAGACTTGATTCATAACTAATTAAATTTTTCATAATTTCAATTATAATAATATAGATACTCAAACTAAAAAGGCAAAAAGAAAAAGACACATCGTGGCCAAAACATGACTAACAAGAATGTTTTGTGAGTGGTTAAGGATGACACATTTCAGTTGAAACCATTTGATAGCATCCTCCTTTGGATGCCACCTCGTGACCAAATTAAATACTACATGTTCAAGGACATTGGCTTGTGAAATATCACATGTACATGGTTGTATACTTTAGTGTTTTTTAAGCAAATTATTTCATAAAAACGTACTTATAGAAGTTTGATAAGATAAAATGAATGGTCAAAGATCATCACTACTTAATTCCTCAGTAATTATTGAGGATATGAGTTCGAGTATTCCTAATTTTAAAAGTCCTTATGATTAAATTAGATTAATAAGATATGAGACAATATTAATCCACAAATGATTTAATCATTAAATATCCCTAGTCGTAGTATTATCGAGACTGTACATAGATAATATCGAATAGAATAGTATTACACTTGTGCGTGTTATGAAAGCTTAACGGTATAGTTCTCATAAATTGGATATTTATTCAAGTGTAATATGAGGTTCTATTAGCAGTTGGACCGGGAACAGTTTCCCTCTGGATAGACCCACTCGGAATCCCATTAGTATTATGACTATGTGTCTATAGGAATCCGAATCAGGGTAGGTGTGTGTGATCTTTAACTTGAGACTTGCATCACTATTACTTGCGACAATCAGTTTGCTTTGGTATTGGTCGTCCGGAGCTTTAATAGGTTATGTGTACGCCTATATTGGGTTTACTGAGAATCGTAGTGTAATGGATGTGATGTCAAGATGAGAGTATCACTTCAGTCATATGGAGATAATAGTCACACAGGATACGGTACTAGTACTCTTAAATACTGCAGCCATCGGGATAGTATGACCAGGTCATGACTATCTGATTACAAAGACTAGTTACGCGGGATCCGATATAAGCTTCGTACGGGGCAGACATGGAGCCAGCCCTACGCCTAACATGTGACATCCGATACTGGATCGTATTGCGCATTACATTATATAACTACGCCTGATACATATAATATTCATCGACGGATATTTCTGGAGAATTGGGTAGGCACGGTGTTTTACTAGAAGCCTACCATGTCTTTAAATTGGTGAGAACGTGGTACCGGGTACACACGTGTCAGATAGTCCGACAACCATATTTACTGCCAACATATCCAAGAATCTCTTGGGTCGCTTCCCAAAGATTCACCAATGACATTTGACTCGAACAGAATTAATCTGGGATCAATTATTTGAGAGAGAATTAATATGGGATTAATTACGATAAGAATTTATCTGGGATTAAATTCATCTAGAAGAGAACGAGATTAATTTGAAATTAGTCGATTAAATAAGTTTAATAGTTAAATTAAATTTTTCTATTTAATTTATTTGGGCTGAAATAATATATTGGATATATTAATTGAAATTGGATTTCAATACGAGATTAAATTTGGATTTTAATTCGAGCGAACGAATTAATTTTGAATTAATTCATAAGCGACTTTCATAATAATTTTGATAGGCATAATTTTTTAATTAAATTGGATTTAATTATTTAGCAACGGAAAATTCGTTTAATCGGATTAAATGAACCCGAGCCCAAAGTCTAGTTATGTGAGCTAACTTAGATTTTGAATTTAAAGTGATGGGACCCACAACTTACATTAACTTTGGACATTTGATATGAGTAGTTGGCAAAAGTAATTGGATTATTTAATACACACAACAACCAAAACACAAAAACTCACTATTTATATTCTCTCTTTCCTTGGAGGTGAAATTTTTATTTTCAAAATTTGATCAAGCTAGCACTCTGAGAGTTGATTAAGGTGATAGGAAAACTCACCCAAGAGTTTACCTCAACAAACCTTGGAGCTTCTTCATCCATTAAAGAAATTTTGGAAATTTCTCAACCGATCAATGTACATTCTTCCGTAACTTTTACTTGATAATTCACACACAAATCATTGTTTAAAGATTTTGGGCATGTCTAGGACACTAACACTACACTAGTGGAAAAGTTGGGGTTACCATTGATACATCTTGATAGACCTTACATGTGGATGAGTGAATTTAACGAGGTTGATATTAGTCATAGAGTTGTGGTTAGTTTTGCTATTGGTGAAAAATAAGTTGATGAGGTAGTGTGTGACGTAGTTCCTATGAGTACTACACGTATATCATTGGGCAAGTCTTGATATAAGTTTAACAAGGTGACTTATGATATGGACAGGAATAGATATAAAGTCAAATGTGGTGATAAAGTCATTACTCTCATTCCTTTAACACCACAACAGACATATGATAATAATGTGTTGTATTTTCAGAGGAGTACGAGTAGTGAGAGACATGGTGATGTTGATAAAGTACGTTCTGTGAAGCTATCAGAGAATGACATAGGTAATGAGATGGTTGAAGAATTTATTATAAAAGAGAGTGTACGACAATAAGATGGAGTAGTGGCGAATGAGAGTGAGATAATTAGCGAGGCTAAAGTCAGTGAGAATGCTTGTGAGGCCATGAGCATTGAGGGAGTAAACATTTATGAGGTCAAGAGTTATGAGTGACATGGTGAGTGGAAATGCTTGTGAGACCGTGAGCATTGAGGGAGTAAACACTTGTGATGTAGTGTGCTTTGAGGTTGATAAACATAGTGAACTTGAGCATGTGTGTGAGGTCTTTGCAAGTAAAATTGAGATAGTGGCCATGGGTGATGATGAAGCTATGCGAGCAAGTGAAAATGAAGTGGATGTGGTAGTGAAGTTTTTACGTAACACATTCTCTACTATTTATTTTTCTACATTACAGGTGCACGTGGTCATGTATGATTCATTTAGACTCCAAGATCATCATTCAATTAATTTTGTCATAAATATCTATGATTCTGGTTCGGATTCGAGGACGAATCTATTTCGAGAGGAGGAGAAAAATATGATCCGAGGTACCCTCTAAAGAGTCCTCAACGATAGAATTCTACTGGACTTATTATGGGCTAATTTACATTCAATCGTCAAGTCCATGACAACCTTCAAGACCAAAGAACTAGATTGAAATTGATGAGAATGACGCAAGCCCAACATAGAAGCAATTTTGACGAATTGTGTCGAATCAAGTCCAATGCCTAAATTTCATCCATGACAAGACTTAATGGGCTTGAGACACATAATTTGGGCATTGTTATAAATTTCCCACGAAATTTGGAGCTTTCAATGCAAAAGAGACAACTTGAAATATTTTAGGAAAACATCTTTGTTGAATTTTTTATGTTTGTTGTTTTTCCTTTATTGACTTTTTTGGCAAAGTTATTGATTATGTTTTTATTACTTTTGACTTTATTGGAAAGTTGTCTAGGTTATTAAATAACTATTAAGGGCATAGTTTTTAAATAACCATTAGATAGCAAGTTAGGGTGTTTTGGTATTTTTGCACTTATTAGGGTTTCTTTTATTGTACTATATATTGTAAATTTACTTTCTTACTGATAAAGAATCATCCAATTTCGAAAATTTGCTTCATTGAAAGCTTGGTTTTGTCCAAAATTGCTTAAAGGAGGGATTCCCCTTATTTCATGCCATCGACTTATCTAAAACGTGGTAACCTTAGTGGTGTCTTGCAGAACACTTCAATATCAAGAAGTTGTCTTTGAGAACCCTTAAGATGGTTGTAGAACCCCAAGCATCGCGAATTTGATTTTGTAGGAACAAAATCCTTCCAAGGCCAAAAAAAAGACTCACAAAAAACCTGTCTTTGAGAACCCTTAAGATGATTCCTTGTAGTGTTCTGCTAGAATGAAGATGCCATTAAGGCTTTCATGCCTTAGATAAGTCGATTACATGAAATAAGGGGAATCTCTCACTTAAGTAATTTTGGACGAAGCCAAACTTTCAAATAAAGCAATTTTTCAAAATTGGATGATTCTTTATCATTAAGAAAGAAAAGTTACAATATATAGTACAATAAAAGAAACCCTAATAGGTGCAAAAAGATCAAAACACCCTAACTTGCTAACTAATGGCTATTTAAAGGCTACGCCCTTAATAGTCATTTAATAACCTAGACAAGTTTCCAATAAAATGAAAAGTAATAAAAATACAATCAATAACTTTGCCAAAAAAGTCAATAAAGGAAAAACAACAAACTTTAAAAATTCAACAAAGTTGGAAAACTTTTCCCAAAATATTTCAAGTTGTCTCATTTGCATTGAAAGCTCCAAATTTTTTGGGAAACTTATAATAATGCCCAAATTATGTGTCTCAGCCTATTAAGTCTTGTCATGGCCGAATTTTGGGCATTGGACTTGATTTGCCTCAATTCATCAAAATTGCTTCTATGTTGGGCTTGCGTCATTCTCATCGATTTCAATCTAGTTCTTTAGTCTTGAAGGTTGTCATGGACTTGAAGGTTGTCATGGACTTGAAGATTAAATGTAAATTAGCCTACAATAAGTCTGACAGAATTCTATTATTGAGGTCTCTTTTGAGGATACCTTGGATCATATCATGATGTCATTCAGAACAAATATGATACTGAAGAGGCTGGTTCTAAAAAATATGATATTAGCTGTTACCTTAAGTATCAAATGGTAAATGATAAATCTGTAGAAACTCAATCTCATGGACTACAGAAAATAGCCAATGAAAATATATTTGAGGGTATGTCTCTAGATGGGCAATTGCAAGTAGCTGTCATTATTGATGAACTTCCCTCATCCTAGAAAGACTTTAAAAGTACACTTAGATATAAAACTAATGAGTTCTCTGTAGATAGTCTTATTACCCGCCTTCACATAGAAGAGGAAGCCCGCAAACATTATCAAAGAGAATAGATCATAGTTGTGTCAAACAATAGAAAACCTGCCTCAATTATTCTAAAAGATAAGGGTAAAAATATGAAGAGAAAGAACACATATAAGAACAAAAAGAACCACAACCACTAAAACACCAACAATTAAATCCGAAATAACCAGAATGAGCCCCAACCTCCCTCAAGAAGTGACAACAGCCAGTTCAAATGCTACAACTGTGGCAGACCAGGGCACCTTGCCCGGAATTACTGGAATAAATATTTTACTCCACAAATACGTACCTTACCGAACACCAACTTATTGTTATGATCTTTGAGATAACATGGTGGTGGATCCAAGGTTGGTAGGTTGACATTGGCATTTCCGTCATGTTTTTCTATGATCGTGCTCTGTTCAAGTTCTATACGGAAGCTACGGATAAGAAAGTGATGTTGGGTTACTCCCATACCACTATGGTTGTTGAGAATGATGATGTGGAGTCTATTATTCTCAAGGATGTGCTGCACACTCCTGAGATAAGAAAGAACTTCGTTTCAGGCTATCGCCTGAACAAGACTGGGTTTACACAAACTATTAGGGCTGATTTGTATACTCTTACTAAAAAAAATATTTTTATGGGAAATGGATATACTCCTTATGGAATGTTCAAACTCAATATAAAATTTCATATTCTACTTATTTTTTGTGTCCCTTTAATATTTGGCATGCTCAAGTTTGTCATGATAATAAACTGATTATTAAAAATATGAGTAACTTAGGTTTAATTTCTGAATTGCCTTTGAATGATTTTGAAAAATATGAATTTTGTAGTCAAGCTAAAATTACTAAAACTCCATATAAATATGTAATTAGAGAATCTGAACCATTAGATTTAATTCATTCAGATATTTACGAGTTTGGTGGTAAATTGACTAGAGTTGAAAAATAATATTTTATAAAATTTATTGATAATGGTTCAAATTATGCATATGTTTATCTTATGAAAAATAAAAAGTGAAGCGTTTGACATGTTAACTATTTTACACATAAATTGAAATTCAATTTAATAGAAAATAAAAAGATTTTGTAGTGATAGAGACATTGAGTATGAGTCTATATCTTTTATTGAATATTATAAATTGCATGGTATTATTCATGAGAAAACTGCACCTTATTCTCCTGAAATGAATAGAAAAACATCAAGGAAAAATAGAATTTATGTTGAAGTTGTAATTTTTATTTTACTTAATTTCGATGATGTCTCATTTTGGTGGAGATAAATTTTATTAATGGTTTATTATGTTTGATTAGAATGTCTAAGTCAAATGATAAAGTTTCACCATATGAATTTTGAAAAATAGAAAACCTAACTTGTCATATCTTAAAACTTTTGGTTGTCTTATTTATGTTAGAATCTCTGACCCTAAGAGGATTAAACTTGCTAGTAGAATAGATGAATGTGCTTTTATTGGTTATGCTGTTAATTGTAAAACATATAGATTTTATGATTTGAAAAATCATATTGTGTTTGAATCTTTATGTTGATTTCTTTTAGAATAAACTTCCTTTGATTTTGAAGAATAGTGAGGCTTCGTCCTCCATTATTAATCTCATGACTGAAGTTAATGAATCTGATAAAGAAAATGAATCTACACCTAGGAGGAGTAAACGATCTAGAACAATTAAATATTTTATTTCTGACTTTTATGCATACACATTAGAAGAATATCCTACCAATCTAAAAAGAAGCATTGTCATCTTTAGATGCTTATTTATGGCAAGATCAATAAAATAATGAAATAAGTTCTTTAGAGTATATTAGGACTTGGAATTTAGTAGATTTACTTCCATGTTGCAAAATCATAGATTGTAAATGGATACTTAAGAAGAAATTAAAACCAGATAAATATAAGGCTAGACTTGTTGCCAAATAGTATAGACAAAAAGAGAACATAGATTTCTTTTATACTTATTCACCAGTAACTATGAATACCTTTATTTGTGTGCTTATTTCTTTTGCTACTATCCATGATATTGTCGTGCATCAAATAGATGTTAAAACTGTATTTTTGAATGGTGAATAAGAAGAATAACTTTACATGGACCAACCTGAAAGATTTGTAATACCTTGTGAAGAAAGTAAAGTTTTGTAAACTTGATAAATCTCTATATGATCTAAAACAGACACCTAAATAATGGCATGAGAGATTAAATAACCCAATTTTAGCAAATGGATTTAAAGTGAATAAAAGTGATAAGTGCATATATTATAAATCAAAAAATGGGATTTGTTCTATTATATGCTTGTATGTGGATGATATGCTTACATTTGATTCTAATATCCACATTGTAAATGATTTTAAATCTATTCTATGTGCTAACTTTGATATGAAAGACTTATGTGAAACTAGTGAAATTTTAGGAATTAAAATTACTAGGCCAGAAAAGGAAATTTCCTTAAATCAATCGCATTGCATCTAGAAAATCTTGAAGAAATATAATTACTTTGACTGTAAACCTGCATGTACTTCTTATGATCCTAGTGTTAAGTTGTTCAAGAACTCCGGTGACGGTATTAGACAAATTAAGTTTGCGAGCATCATTGGTAGTCTTCGATATGCTACTGATTGTATTAGAACTGACATTGCCTATGTCATAGGATTATTATGTAGATTTACTAGAGTCTTAATATGGAGCATTGACATGCTATTGAGAGGGTTATAAGATACCTGAAAAGGACCATAAACCTAGGATTACACTATCAAAGATTTCTCGATGTCCTTGAAAGATATAGCGACATTGATTGGAACACCATTTCAGATGATTCCAAGGCTACTAGTGGATATATTTTTAATATAACTAGTGGGGTTGTCTCTTAGAAATCCAAGAAACATACCATCTTAGCTCAATCCATTATGAAGTATAAGATGATTGCACTGGTATCTGCTAGTGAAGAAGCAGCTTGGTTAAGAAAATTGCTATCAAATACCCCTTTATGGGAGAGACCTTACAATTTGTCTTGATCCATTGTGATAGTACCGCAATTATTGCAAAGATTCAGAACAATTATTATAACAGTAAGAGACGACTAATATGTCGTAAATATAGTACAATTAGAGAATATCTCTCTACTAGAGCTATAGAGTGGATCATGTACGAACTGAGGATAACCTAGCTGAACCTTTGACGAAGGTTTAGGAAGAGAGAAGGTATCCAATACCTCAAAAAATGAGACTACTCCAATTAAATAATTAAGTTACTTGTAATGGTAACCCGACCTATAGACTGGAGATCCCAAGAAATAGGTTCAACGGGTAATAATAAGTGATAAAGTAATGAGAGTTGAATCATGCTACTAATCGAAGATTTTCATTATGAGAGCATGATATCCTAAAGTGATAAAAGGATGAGTTATTTAACTCTTAATGTGTTCTATTGCCTATGTAGAGTGGAGTACCTAATTACAGAAGTACTCTTGATAGACACTCCTATGTGAATGTAGAAATATGACCGCTTCTTATGAAGTTTTGGGAAAAAGTTTCTAGAGTATTCCCTATACTGGGATATTTGTACATGACCATAATGCACGTGCTTTTTAACTTCACCTTGAAAGATTTGTGTGTGAAGTTGTCGGAGATATAGTTCAAAACTATGAGTTATTCTAGTATAATCTGAATCGTCAACACTATATAAAGGTTCAAGTCGATAGACACCTGTATTTATGAATAACCTTATGTTATATTGCTCGATGAAAATATTTTATTAAAATTCAAGTGGGGGAATTGATAATTTTTTAGTGAGTTTTAAAATATCAGTTGTCTGAATTGGATTTTGTTAACGATTTTTGACACTTTGAATGAATTTTAAAATGACAGCTTATACATTGAACTTTGTTAACATGTGAAGTGTAAATGTTATGGCTGTTTTCAATTTTGTTAACGTTGTGAGGTTATTAAATATAAGTTTTGTTGACGTTTGTAAGCAACATGTCTAAATTAAATCTGTAACTGTGAAACAGTTTCTTTTAAATTTTTGTAAACGTAGCAAACGTATTTTTGTAAATTAATTTCCCAAAGTTTACAAAAATAAATATTAAAGCTGTCAATTAATTACAAACGTCGAAAATAATTTCCTCTATGAAGGCATGCTTTTCATTTTGAAAAGAGAGAACCAAAAAAAAGAAAGCAATTTGAGAGAACCACAATTTTTTTTTTTAAAATGCAATTTGACAAGAATCAAAAAGCAAATTGACGAGAACCAAAAGCAATTTGACGACTCCAATTTATCTATGCAACATCTCTATATATTCATGTGTTATTGAGATACCGAGCAAATAATTTTTGGATGTGAGCATATCAATCGATTTTGTGTTAAATCGATTGAGACATAATATTTTTCTGGGTTAATTTTATTCAGGAGACGACGAATCTGACATACTGCTCACACAAATTCTAGACAGAGCCGCGAAATATCTTAAAGAGCGACCTAGTCAATACACTGTTTCAACACATATTTATTCTTTGAGATAAAAATTTTAATTTACATATTCATATATTTGATTTGCAATAAATGACCATAAATATTTTTTTAACAACATAATTACTCTAAAATATGTGACAAAAGAGAGACTAATAGTTATTTTTCGATAAGCTTATCATCGTAATTTAAAAGATCACGAGTTAGAATCTAGGGAATGTGTTTGTTGTAAAAATCTGAGACAATCGAGAGTTTTACATGTTTCGTTTAAATCCGAAATGAGTGATTTGGTGGTGGGGTTTCTAACAATTTAAAAAAAGAAGTAATTTAAAATTTATAACTTGTAATTATAAAATATTCTAGAAATTATTTTCTAATTTGAAACAATCAATCAAATTATCATTACTTTCAAAAAGTTAAAAAATGAATTTAAGGAAAAGTAAAACGACTTATACTAGGGGTTGAGTTTAAAAAGGAATATAGTTTTTAATAATTTTTCAAAATTGAACATACTTATTTATTTAAGTATACAAATTTTCACAACTTGGTAAATAATCAAAATTAAAAGAAAATAAAGAATAAAATTTTATAAATTCAATAAACAAAATAAACCATGACTGCACTACTAGGGTGAGTATCGGTTCCGTATCTACCAGGAACCGTAAAGAACTTACTGATTTTCTGATTCCTGAACCGAAACCGATTCTTTTACGGTCGATTCTGATTCCAAAATATTAAGAACTGATTTTTTTTTGTTCAGTTCTGATTTTAGTGTGGTGGAAACCAGAATCGAATTTTGGAATTGGTTTCCATATTATAAAGTCAATTTTTTTTGTTGAAATTTTAAGGAATATCCAAGTCTCTTACTTAAAATAATGTATATTCAATTCATCCAAATTCGAACTAAACATATATTGAACAAATGCAACAAAATCAATGATCAATTATTATATTTTTTAAATGAAACAAAAAAATATATTGGGAAAAAAAGCAACATAGGGTAATCCGGAACCTATTAGAATCGATAAATAATATATTCTATTTAATTGGATAAGTTTCTGTTTGCGCGATTTTTCTGCGCGAAGAAAGGAGAGCGTGTAAAGTTCAAACCTCCTGAGACAAAGTCCCAGCAAGGGGTGTTTGATTAAGTGAATAAGCCTCTAAGGGGCACAAGCACACAAGTTACAGTCCTTAAGATTATGAAACTACGAAATAAAAAATAAGATGCTCGTTTGAGTCTTCATTTGATCGGGGGTTTTCTCGTCGCATGAGTGGGTCTTTTATAGTGGACTTTGTTAATCGTTCGGCCAGTTTCTGTTCGTAACTTCCTTGCAACCGCTGGATCATGCCTCCAACCGTTGAATTGTGCGCCATAACTGCTTGATGGTGGAGAGAAACTGCCAAATTGTTGTAATCATGGGATCATGTGTTCGGTCGGCCTGAGTCATTTTTCATTCTAATTGATGTTTCAGTCGTTCTAATTCCTTCGTCGCTCTAATCGCTATGTCATCTGGAAATTGCTCCGATCGCTCTTCCTTTTGTCCTTCATTCCTTCGCCCCAAACATGATTTCGCCCTAGGGTGATTTTCTTTATCAACAATATTGTCCCCCAAATTCATCTTGATTGAATTGGAAATGAAATCGAGGTGAATATCTTCATATCATGGTGATGGACGTCGGCCTACAAGTCCTCGTATTACGACACCTATCTAGGGCGACTTCATAATTTCCTCTTCATCCTCTGACTCTCCCCCTCGATCGGCTATCCTAATTGAACATTGGCGCTTCTTCCTCTCATTCGGATGCACTAATTGAGGACTGGCGCTTTTCTTTTTGTTTGGGAAAGGCCATTGCACTAACTACGGACAGGGCCGATGGGCATTCCCTTTCTCCCTCGATTAGCTAGCTACCTTACCGATATTTCAGTACTGGTAATCTGCGAAACAGGGGGGTGTTGTACCTTCCCACAGAGAAACTCGATCAGCCGCTGTTGACGGACGTAATCCATCCACAACATTACATTCTATTTTACAACTCAACCCGTGTGGATGGCCGTTGGCTGACCTTCTTACATTCCATTTCACAACTCATTAAAGAAAATCTTTTGTTTTTCAGCAGTCTCTTTTTCATACAGAGGCTTTCTTTTGTCAACAATATTCACCATCATATGGTTCTTACCTCTCACAATGTTGATGGTTGATTTTTGTCTCGGGGGTTATATGGGAAAGCCATTCTTTGGGGGAATGTTTTGAGCAGGGTCGGTGTATGGCTAAGTAGTTTGGAAAAGGTTACAAGTTGCCATTCAGAGCAATCTCCCTCCCATTTATATACTCCCAAAACGTGATACTGTTCTCACTTGTAATGTTTTCCACGTGCTACCTGACTGATTGACGGGTTCTCTGCCCTAAATCTGACTTTGTCGAAAGTAACCTGCAGTCTGATGGTTTTATCACATCAATTATGCTTTCTCTTCTGCCACACGCAACAATGAGGGTGACAACCTAGCCGATGTTTTCGGGGAACGATCGTGGTGACACATGTAAATGAAAATCATAGATTTTCGGTTTTCATTGGTTGCCAAATGATCGGCTAGATACATTGTTGAATTCCCCAGAATTTCTGCCCTGGTCCGAGTTGGCCTTGAAAGGGATTCTGTTGATCTAGTGAAAAATGAATATTGAGAGAGTGGCGGAACCTGACTTCTGAAGGAGTTTTCTGACGAGCTTCGGCCAATAATTGTGTAATAACATAGGACGTTTCATCGTCCAGGTGTTGCCAGTGATCTTTGGCCGATCAGTAATGATGTAATAATATAGGACGTTTCATTGTCTAGGCGTCGTTTCTTTGAGGACGTTTTCGTCTTGAGTTCTTATGTTTCTTAGCTTTGATCTTATTATGCAGACATTATATTTCTCGAACTCCCATACCAGGTCTCGCCCTACAACTTACTGGGACGCATTTTCATTCATGTGAGAGCTCATCACTTCTGCAATAAGTGTGCGACCTTTCCCAAAGCATTTCATCATGACGTCTATTAATGATCCATTTTTTCCATCAATTTGATGTTTCCTTGCGTCACACGTCACTCCACATCGAATCATATCCCAATACCTGTCGAAGGCGACTCTTCATTCTCTTCATTTTCCTGTCGTTTCCATCTTTCGGCAATTTACATTACGACATCTGTCTCTGATTAAATCTTTTGTCCGTGTATATAAGGGTTCAGCCTCTTCTGGTTTTCACTTTACCTTTCATCCTTTTGCAAAGGGCCCTCTTCTTTTATATTCTCAACCTTCCAACGTCAATGGCATCTACTTCTTCTACTCTCAAAGATAGCCCTTCCACATTTGGTGACTACCAAATGGCCTTGGGTGACTCCTCTGTTTGTGCCTTTGGTGTTCATGTCCTTAATGAGAACTACGGCCAGTGCACTCTCGGTCCCATTTTTATTGATGACAACTTCATTGCTACAGCTCTTTTGGCGCAACAGTTTCCTTCTTCTTCTGGTCTCCATTTTTCAGAGCCATTAAATATTTCCCCCTTGGTTCAATCTAATCCCATCCGCACATGGCCTAAACACGACGTCGTATTTGAGTCATGGTTCAACCGTATGCTACTGCATACAGACACCCATGCCTTTCTAGAGAAATATGGCTTCCTTTCTTTGATCGAACTTTCACTAGCCTTGCTTTCTTTTAATCGAAATCTATTTCCTGCCTCCATACTCTTCTGGTCCTCTGAATACAACTCCTTCATCTTCCCGGTTGGTCCTTTCATAATTACCCTTCGTGATATCAGCGCTCTTAGTGGGTCGGCCTCTCTAGGTGCGACCATCTCGACATGCACAACCTTTCATTTTCTCCCTCCTTCAATGGACTCTTCATCTTTTTCGTCATACTCCTCTTTTCTCCGTACATATTCCAAATCGTCCGGTCCAGTTTCAATGTTGGAATGAACCACCTTCCTTCACTATTGGCTTTGCAAATACATCATTTGCGCGTCTAGCCAAAAACCCATGGCGGGCTACCTCCCTATCTCTTCTAACCTTGCCAATGGTCGTCGTTTGGACCTGGCATCCTTCATGTTGGCCGCCTTTTATCGGGCATCGGCTATTCTCCAAAAATAACTTCGGTTGGG